>OY728135.1:2042511024-2042669339 GCA_963277665.1 Viscum album
TTAAATGATTATCTTATTTTTATTTTTTCAAGAATAAAAATAAAATTACTAAATGATGAGACACGTGGTAAGGGAAAAATTACCTTTAAAACAACATTTTTAGGTTCTAATTTTTTATTTTATAAATAATTTTCATCCATGAGAAATATTATTTAAATTAAATTATTAAATTTTTTAGTTATGAATAAATGAATTTCAAATGAAATTTTATGTTTCTTTTCCCTTTCTTTTCAATTTTTTTCATAATGGATTTTTTTACATTTATACAGAATGATTTGAATTTCATTACGAAAAGCAAAAATGAATTTTCTATATTTATGTATAAGGGTAAAATGGATTGTCCTAATTAAAAAAATATAATTTAATTTATGGATTATTTTAAAATATATTATACTTCATTCAAATAAATACTATCTTTTTCTTTTTTGTGGGTATTTTAGAATGTAAAGTTGATTTATAATGGAAATAGTTATATCAAAATCCAAAAAGATTTTACTTATGGGTTAAAGGGATATTTTTTTTGATTTTTATGATTAAAATATTATATTTTATGTGTTTAATTAATTTTATTTCATTGGGTAATTTTTATGATTAACATGTTATTCTGATACGACATTGAAGATGGGTAATACCAATACAACTCCCAAGTGAATTGTGGAATGACTATGTTTTTTACCGAATTATATTGTAATATGATCGTTTACATTAATCAAAGTGTAAGGGTTCTTTTAGGGGTTATATTATTGTTAATTACAGTGGAACCTATATTTATTTTCTATTCATTCTAATGATTTTTCATGGAAATATTTTTATTTAATAATGTATATATATTTATTCAAGGAAATATTATTCCATTTATATTTAAAATGGAAATAATTAATGAATAGTTTTCATGGGCTCTCATTTATCTATGAAATAATCATGATTTTTATTCTTTATTATGTTTTATTATAAACTATTTTATGAAATAATTTACATAGTAATGCTGATTTCATGTGTTTTTTAGCTGAATGTTTATTATGTTCATTGAATGTTACATTTTAAAATACCATGGTTTTGAAATGGATGAATCAGTTTCTTTATCCTTTTTATATGTCCCTTACCATGTCTTTAGGTTTCATTAGACATTTTGAAATGATGTTAATTGGTTTTAAGTGTGATTAGGTTCAAAAAATTTGTCCGGAAAAAAATCACAATGATTTTACATGAAAAAAACATGTTTCATTTTAAATCATTTATATTTTGGTAAAAAAAATGAAATCATGGGTAATAGTCCTTCTTGATTTTTTTTTACATAAGTCTTATAACTAAATTCCTTAGACAAATATACCTAAAAAGATCTTCAGGAGTGAAATAAAATTATTTATTATTTACAAATTAATTTATTGGTTGAATAAGGACCGATAACTTATAGATATGATCATTTATATATATAAATTAATATATATATATACTATAAAAAACATTTCCACTATCAAATATAGAGATCTACTATTGGACCAATGATTTATCAATACCCCTGGTTGAATAGTTCTAAAGTGACTATAAGTACATCACACAACCATGCCATCCAAATTCATTCCCATGTTTTTTCCATGAAAAAATTACATTTTAAGATAGTAGTATCTAGATAACTAAGGCATACCAAGAAATCTATAATTGTAAGAATAAACATCCACATCCTCGCTATCCCAGGTAAATTACTAGTTTCTGGCTCAACAGTCGATTCCTAGGTGTTGTAAAAAATTATATTGTTTGATAATCAATTTCCAATTCATAATAATATTTTGAAACATATTACTGTTATTTTTAATAGATGATTGAAATTCATCCTTTTAAATCCATATAAACATCTTTTACTAGACACCAATGTGTAGGGGATCTCATATAATTAAAAAATAATGGTGTTTCTTAATTTGGAAAATTATTATTATAGTATCAAATCTAAATCCCAATAAATTGTATAAGGTGTCCTAATTCGACATCTTGATGATTCTTAGAAGTATATCCTAAGAAATATTGTCTTATAAAGAAACATCGGCGATGACCCTAGTGGGAGACATGTGAGACTGTAGAACATCCACATCAATATATATTTTTTATGTTATCTAGAACAGATTATATTGATGATGTTTGTATCCTGAGAGTATATAATTTATATCCCATATATCTAAAACACATCGTTAGGTAAAAAGAGTCCCATACTTTTCTCCCCATTAATAAAATTAATATTTAATACTTGTCCATATTCTTGAGACCATCGAATAAAATCTTGGAATGCCATATTTAGTTGTTGAATATCCATAATCACATCAATAACACGATCAAATCATTAATGGATGTTTTAAATTGAATCCCAAAATTCACACTAACCATTTACTTTATATACCCATTCAATGTTAAAAATATCAATATGGCTCCCACTTTGTTCTCATAAACATCATTATAGTTTGGATACCCCATGGAGGACATCATATATTAACTACATCACCTGGGTTATCGTCCATAAATCATAGATCATATCATTACTTTGCATTTTTGAAAGTTTCATTGAGGCCTCACATTCCTCCTTGGAATATATACAAAAGAAGATGTGTTGAAACAATTTACAATTCTATTTCAATCTAGGTTGGTCGAAACTCCCTACCAATTCATCACTCTCAACAAAGCTTACACACAAAAGTTTTATAATCATGGTGGGTGATGTATTCTCAAACCATATTCATCGAATCTATATGGAATGATCTTTAGAATCTCATGGTAATAAAATGGCCAATCACTAATCCATCCATATCAAATTATCACTCAAATATACCCAGTGGTCAATAAGGGAATCAAACATTTGGTTTTATACTTAACTATCCATTAAATTCATATGTTCATTTCTTTTCCACACATTCTTTTCTACAAATATCATGGAATAAAATATATTCAAGGCCATGGACATTATAGATAGTTAAAATCTGGTCAATTCAATAGGGTTCATCATTTACCCTATCAAATTTTTATTCCCTTATTAATTTCATTAAAAAATTAAATTTTTAATTTTAAATAAAAGGACATCATTCCAAACTAGGTAGAACATATATAACATGAAAAGTATAAATAAATGAACATGAATACTGTAGGGTTGGAAATGGGATCAAACCCCCAAATTAATAAATTGTTTCTTTTTTAATATATATAGATCATCCTAACTAAGATATTTCCATGCTCATCCTTCTATAGAACGTTACAATGATTCCAAAAACTACAAAAAGTATTGTAATATATTTAATTATAAAAAAATATTAAAAAAATTTGTTTTAAAAAATATAAATTCATATAACTTATTGTTGAATCTCAAAAAATAAATCCTAAATTACATAGGTGTAATACACTCTTAACACAATCCATGATTTTTTAAAAAATAACACTAATTAGATGTGATATAATGAAAATTAATAAATAAATTAGTGATAAATTTGATGAAAAAATATATATATATATAACATCATGTAAGTGACATGTTATAGTGTTTAGTTTTAATTTCATGTAACCCTCTTTCTATGGTGATAAAAATAAAAATATATTTTTATAATTTATAATATACTCTAGTGAGTCATTCAATGAAAGTCATAAAAAGGACAATGTAAATGGAAAACAAAAAAAAGTATATATGGATGGAAGGGTCATATATTACACGCATATTCCATATAACTACATCAAAAATCACATTGAATACTTATAGATTGAAGGGGTAAGAGGTGGGGTTTTGGTTTAAACAATCTATCTGCATACACTCCAAAAAATAGGGGTACAAGCCCCGTTTATATTAAAAAAACTACAAAACCACCATTTACACTTCCAATCTCATGTTCATGGTGTAAAAAATCTATTAAAGGGACCTCTCCCTTTGTCCCTGATTTATTATTTCCTTAAACACATTTTCAAAGAATGAATGGATATTAACTTATGATTTGTAGTAGCTGGACCAATATCCTTTTTTTGAAACACTCGCAAACCCCCTGATCCATCTTCCAAACCTCAATCTAGATAAAAAAATATCATTTTATGGTGTTCAAACCCTCATATACTCGTTTTATGTCCAAATCCATAAATCGAAATATCCACTGCAGAAATAAATTAAAATTCCTTTAATATTTCATAACCTGTTTTTGGATGGGGTGTTGCAAATGTCTCTAAAATTGACTTTTTTATATAATGGGTTTTGGTGTTCATTGATTTGAAACACTTTCATTCATTATTATATAATAAATTTGTCTTCTAATTATTTTTTATACATTAGATTACCATACATATGATTTCATGATATTTTTCATTTACATTTACATTTGTATAAATCAATTATGAATAGTCAATTTTTTTTACATTTCAATCATATATGACAATATTTTTATTTTGTACTACATAACTATTTCATATCAATTTTCAATATTACAAATGTGTTTCATATTTTTATTTAATCTTATACAACATGTGAATGATTCTTATAAATCAGAAACGAATATTTTATAATTTTAACATTTTCATAAAAGTAACATCACTAATAAATAAAATCTATTTTATTTTATTATATAGAATTAAAAAAGAAAAAATATTAATTAATAAAAAATATATTTTATCAATAATTATGATTCCTAAATATTTTCTAAAAAGTTCCTAAAACATTTTATGATATATTAAAAAAATTAATATAAAAAATAATGAATTAATCATTAATATATTTATTTTTACCGAGTTATTGTGTTCAATCTATAATAATTAACTCCTTACACATGGACACTAATTGAAAATTTATTATATATAGTGAATAAAAATATTAAATAGTGAATTAATTTTCAAATTTGACATATAAATTCATAAAATGACTTATTTAAAATATTCATCTCCAAATTATTATCTATTTAATTCAATGTACAATCATCCTTTATCTCCACCCATGAATACATATACATACCATCATACATTTAATTCTGTAACAATAATTATTTATTTAAGAAAAATTATATTATAACTTAATTTATATAATAATAAAAAATGGACTCATTAAATTTTATATCTCTACATAAAAATTAATGTATTTCTGTCAATATTATTATCATAGAAAGTTTACATGGTGTGACATTTTTCTGGGTTATTTTGAAATATAATGGTTCAAATTAAGAGAAAACATCAATTCAAATTTATATAAATGATATTTATATGAATTCAAGTGTTATAATATCACTCATAGAACAATAAATGGAATTTATTACATACTTTTTCCATGAAAGCTTATATTATTCACAAGTCAGATATTTTCAAAATAAATTCTTTACCTCTTCCCGGTATTATTTTCATTTATTCACATGTTTTCACAACATGTCTGTATATAATATTTGATGATGGATTATTGATTTATCTTTAATCAATTCATATGAGTCTAACATAATAATGAAATAAAAAATTAATCCCTAAACATCATTTTAATGACATTTGTTTCCATTATTTTTCAGAGTTCATTATCCCCTAAAATTATTTTCAGTTATAATAATATAATTTTCTATAAAATTTGTGTGGCTAATTATATAGTCTACGATTGTATTTACCTATAATATTTATCATCACTAATGTTAATAAAATGTGTATAAATTATCTCTAGGTAGTTATAAATGCAATTTCCTAAAAAATAACTCATTTCAAAATTCATAGTCATCTTATCACTACTGACATTCATAAAATTTAAATCATGTTACGAAACAATTATTATAAATAATGAATTTACATATACCTTATTGAATTAAGAATGTATAATAATATATATAAAATATTAATAAAATTATTGCAATGATTTTATGTTACCATATATCATTGAATATGTTTGAATATTTTTTATCGTCATAATAATTTATCAAAAATTAATTCAGGATTTAAGAAAATATATGTTTTTATATATATATTGATTTATAAAAATAAACTAATATATTAAAAATTATCGTATGAATAAAGATAAATTAATCATGAAAAAAATTATATCTAAACAAAAACAAATTTATCTTCCCCAGACAAGGTTATTAGTTTCATTTATAATTTCATAAATGTATTATTCAATTTGTTTTCAAAATTATATTTAAATATATCGAATATAATAGATAAAAAGTGATGTTATTTTATAGTGGTTAGCACAATTCTACTATTTTATATTATAATATTTATATCATTTGTACCTGAAAGAAAAATATTTTTCACTATTATTATAGGAACCCAATGATGTTAACTAAACTATGAAGATAAATATGAAAATTGTGAATTTCAATGTTGGGTTACTTCCCAACAGATATTTCACTAAAGAAATAATATATAGTTCTTCAATGACAATTAATTCAAATTCAATTTTATTTTTTCTTACAGAATAAATTTTTTTATTTCTTGTTTTAATATCTATACATTGATAAAAATTGTTCCATTTATTCCCAAAAAAATTAACAACTCCACTTTATTATAAATTTACGTTCTAAGATGACAATTAAACAATGGTAAATATATATCAAGAAAATAATAAAAAATATATTTTTTAAATATATCACAAGTTAATCATTAATTAATTACATATCATTTATATGTGTGACATTAAATGATTTATATGTTTTAATAAATTTACTATAATTCTTATAAGATTCTTTTTTCATATCGTAATGTCATATTTTAAAACACATGTTAGAATACATCCAAAATAATAGTTTTTATAATGACAAATATGTTTATATTTTTTATAATATCTTATAATCTCATAAAAAATAATATATTTTTTTCAAAATATATTCATCACATATTAACAATATGATCTAAAACTTATATTGTATTAAATTTGAAAATTTAATTTGTATTCTCTTATTAATGATAAGTAGTTATTTTTGTGTCTGTAGCTTCCTAAAAAATCCACAAAGGAGAATGAGAATCCCCATTAATCCAACGGGATATTCTACCCAATTTCCCCCAAAAAAATAGGTAAATGTGTGGATAATACTAAAAGGATGGAACAAGATGAACTGGTCCGCAGATCGGTCCAATGATGATGGTACGCTGCCGGTTCCATGATGCACCCCCCTCCGTAGACCACTGTCGTTCGCAAAACAGTGGCAGGGATCCTCTGCGAGCACGAAGCAGGATGGTAACCAACCTCATCCACAATTTCAAACCCCCGCAGTTGTGAACCACATTAACCGGACTTGGTGGCATTCACTTTTATTTGTAGAATGGAGGCAGAACCTTGTGCGGCTGCGAAGCACTCCCAGGGCTAGTTTGGTTCACGGGTGAGTTTCTTTTAATGCCCCCATGAGTTGCATATTCACCAAGTCATCTGTAAACGGAGTTTCCGACCATGGGAATCTGAAAAAGGTGCTTCATGACCACATATGTATCTCTATCCACAATCTATAAAAGGAGATATAGGGCGAAGTGGTAGGAGATCAATCAGATTCACATGGAAGGATTTCGAAGAAAAGAGCTTAGGATTTCGCAAACATCAATGTTCTAGTTCACGAACCAGAAAAGGTATGAAGTTGGAAACAAATTCATAAGGAACCAAAAACCCCTAAAAACATGGTGAAACAATAACATAAAATAATAAAGAAAAGAAGACCGCGAACCATGGCCCCTCCGTGGTTGCACTCCCCGTGGACAAGTTATTTTATGACCCTTCTCTGATTCATCACACCGCATAGCACCCTCCTACACGAGCGAAGCCCCGACCGAAAAACCTCTGACCGAAATCACCCTTGGCCGCCGCTGCTCGCGTGAACCCATCCACGTACCACCCTGGTACGCAATCCAAACTCGAAGACAGAACCACCCTAGTTTGTAGGATTCCCATCTGTCCACAGACCACCCAAGTTCACAGACATCCTCTCCAGCCTCGTAGCACCTCCCTACACGAAGCATACCACCCCTCATACACCTGTGTGGCCCACCAAATAATTCGGAGTTGCCATACCCTAAGCCAGGAAAATCTTTCCAATCCGGCATGATCCTTCGTAACCCCCTCAATGGACCATTTATCGGCCCTGAGCCAAGGCCTCCACCAGTGCCACCGGACCCATGCGATGTAACCTTAAGGTGCATCAGCGTGCCGTTTTGAGTTCACATAACCACAGTAGGTGGTAGTGAAGGGGTTTCCCCAGCCCTTGAGCGGGTTCCCGAGTCACTCCTGGGTCCAAATACCCATGGTTGTGCAGATTCCAATCCCTGGAGTCCCCTTTCTACCCCTCCACTTGTTAGGACTGGGGCACATCTCCCCTCCAAAGGTAGTGGCAAACTACCCATCAGAAAGAATCACCCATGCACTTACATACTTCCCCATGGCCATGGCCAAGCAAGGGCGTAGTAGGGAAGTGTGTTTCTATGTTCTTCTTCGGGGCCAAGTCACTTTCATGCCAGAATTTATCACCATGGGCATTCATCTCAGAGTAAGACCTGACTTTTTGGGCCTCCCCCATGTGTAAGCCCAATCGCACATCCCACGGATGCACCTTTCACGACGTGATTGTCTTGTCCTTGCTGGCTCTTGTTTCTCACACCGAGCATGACTCATGTGGGCTTAGACTATGCATTGAACATGACATCCCCTCCTGGGCCTCCTCAAAGTGTAAGCCCCAATCCATTTCCTCGGGCTGCCTTAGATCGTAATCCCCATGCCAATTTAAACTGCGTGTAGGGATATGTAGGAATCCTCCAAGAGGATCAAGCCCGACAACCATTGGAACCTCGGGTACAAATTCACGTCGGTTCTCCGACACCCTTATTTGAACTACGTAGACTTCTATCCATGTCTCATAGGCAGGGTACGTAGGAAGCCTCCCCGAGGTTCAAGCCCAACAAATGTTCGATCCGACCATCTTCACATCGGTTCACCAGACCAACCATGGGAAGCCTAGGGTGTACAACCCATACAAAACATAACTATGTGAATTCTGATTCCTCTCACGAGGATACGTAGGAAGCCTGTATCACGAGTTCGATCCAAACACTAAATTCGTTACATGTCCTCCCCTAGAAGGCAATAAACATTAGAGTGCCCAGTTATGAGGCTTCACGTTAGTGTTGTCTAAATGAGTCCAGACTCCTTGGGGTCATTGTTCCAATGAGGGATGGTAATCCTCGGGCACAAATTACTCTGAACCCCTGCGTCTACCTGACCATTTCCAACCAGGCAGAATCTGTGGATACTATACTTGGGAATAAACGAAACATTCATGAACATATGAATAAGTCTTAAATATATAATAGTGTCCCAGAACATGCAATAATTCCCCCCCAAAAAGGGTGTGATGAGACCGACTTCCCATCCTCCCGACCAATGTGTGTTCTTAAGCATCACTGGTTAAACCACCCTGCAAATGCCTTCCTTTGGAAACCAGGTCCATGTATTGCTGGATAAAAAAAAATTGGGCATTTAGAGGTGAAAATGGTGCACCTAATGTGAGTGATTAAGAAGAACCCAATCTTCTCTAATCAACCATCGGGTAGCACACGTTTCTCCCCCCTGATCCTGTCGTGCGCCGCGAGACAAAAAATGGTGAGCCCGACATGATTCTTTTACCAAGAATGACATATGTAACCTAATCCCACCATGTGCCCCTATTATACTCATAAGGAGGATCAAGAAATGTCATTAATTACACATGGGGTCATGAAATGTTTCTTCTACTATTTTGTTGTTTGTATTTGTTAAAATATTTTATAGGTACCACTCAGAACTCCTTTAGATCCAATGGAGTCACGAAGGAACACACGGGATCGTGCTTCCAACAATGCAATGATCATACTTCCTCTCCAACGGAGGACCCCGTCACATACCCAACATCTTCAATGCTGGGTCTCGGATGCATTGATCCAAGAGTACCCTTTGAACGGTACTCTCCCGACGTTGTAAGCGGCCATGGATTCCCTCCAATCCGCCAGGACTCGCTGGTCGCCTGCCTAGCAGGGCCACAAAAGCAGATCTAGACGGCCCATGTTTCTGTCTTAAACTATTTCGGCAGTCTATCCCTAGAATGAGAAAACATGTACCTCCCTTATCTTAGGGAGGTGGATGAGGTCAATGTTGAGGACTTTATCGCCATGGAATGGGGATTCTACTCCAAGGACCCCACCGGAACACGTCATCGTGATCACGCCACGACTCAACATCCTCACGATAAGGAGGATTTCTCCACAAGGATCCAGGCCCACGCACCCTGAGCTCCGGCCCATCAGACCACCCAATGAGGGCGGAAAACATACAACCAGGGATCGACCATCACCCTTTCCCCTTAGGAGGAGCTCTGTTGCCCCATCACGAAGACATATTATGAGCTGGCACATACACCTGCCCGCTCCTCCATAGTCCGCCACCCAATCGTAGAGGAATCATAAGAGCAATTGTCTATCCTCACTGAGCTCCATCAACCCCGTCATTCACATAGTATGACACCTACTCGGAATGAACCTTTCCCTACCCAGGGTTATAAAGCCCACCAACCAGACGTGGTGGTGACCCAGCGCCTGCAAGACCAGCTCCTAGAAGATGCTCTTGACGCCTACCATTCCAACATGGTGGCAATAAAAAAATCACACCATCTATATGTGGCAGAAATTAATAGGGAGGAACGTATCCCTCTAAAAAAAGGCCACAAACTCGATATGGTGGGAAACCAACATATGCAGGGCCATCTCCTTGTAGATGCAAGTAAAGTCTGACATCCCGATGTGGCGGCAAACATAGAGATAACCTGGCATATCTCGGCACATGGGTTCATTCGTTCACCTTCCCCGACTTCGGAGAATTGTCAGTACCCACTGATCATCGGAAGACTGGATCAGGATATTCCTACTCTGATACTGGAATGGGCCTTCATACCCGTTCCAGCCAAAGATGCCTCTCTGCATATCCTGGAAATGATGGAGGAGCATGTATCGATCCAAGATCACATCTTACAGAATTGCAAGAATGTAATTGCATCAGCAGCAATAGCAAGGACTCGGGCCTAAGAGCATGTCTCCCCAATTGAGGAAACTCATCTCAGAGACGAGATATCCTCCTCAGAGTAGATCTACATCCCTGCTTCTTCCGAAGATATTAGTCATCTATATTTTGCGATATGAGGTCAACCGGATCGAGAAGCTTCACTCATTCTAACTAGGGAACACCCATCCATCACTGTGGATGCTCCATAGTAGGCATATATTCTTGCTAAAAGTCCTGATTTTCATTGGCGTAACCCGACAACATCACGGGATCCAATTAGATAGGGGCACGACGATGAAGGTCGTTTTCAATAGCAGACGGTCCCCGCTTCCCGCAAGAAAGATCCCCGAACGCGCCGAAGGCAGTCGGAAAATAAATAGCGGGTTCATGAATCCGCTCTACTAGAATCTGGGGTTCCCGATTCTACTAAGCACATAAAAAAGGGTCATAACACTACCCACCCATTACCATTTTATGGGATTGGCAGTAGGAGTTACAATGGTCCTCCCCACAATTTCTCTACCAACAGCTCTGAAGGACCTCCCAAGAGCACCTGCAGGGGAATCCCCCGTAGTCATATAACGATTGATCACAAGACCTTCTCTTTATATGCGAGTCACAGTAGCCCTCCGAGTGACCAGAAGATCTAGCTGCAAGAAGGCCCTCCACATGCTATGGTCCACCCCAAAGGTCCTCCCCAGTGTATACACTACTATCACTCTCCATGCTGCGGGACAACAGATTATGATAGTAGTCCACGATATCATAGTCTCAACTGTGGAGGCCCTCCCCGCAATGACATCTAATCCTGACAAGAAAGACCTCACCTTGTTGTGGTCTTCCCTGAAGGTCCTCCTAATGGGTTATGTTGAAACGACACTCCACGCAGCTGGGCATCAGATCACGGTGGTAGTCCTCACCACCATGTTAACGGAGGTCCTCCCCGTAGAGACTTCAAGAAACGAGAAAGACCTCCCCTCATTGCGGTACATTCTGAAGGACCTCCCCCAGGTGTACCCTAAAAATATTCTCCCTACAGAAGCTAAAATGGTATTCCTCAACATTGCAGCAGCTGTGATGGTAGTCCGCGCCACCATGGCTGCCATTGCGAAGGTCCTACCTGCAGTGGCCACAAGCAACAAGAATGTCCTCCCCTTATCACAGTGTTTCTTGATGGTCCTCCCCAGGATGCACATCAAACGTCAAACCATGATGTTCATCCTCACCATGAGGGTAGTTGTTGAGAAGGACCTCTCCATAACAATGATACTCAGACCGAAGGTCCACGCCTTTCTGTGACACGCCTTGGAGGTCCTCTACAGGGTATGCACTACAAATGTCCTTTATGCAGTGAGACATCAAGCAGTAATGGTAGTCCTCGACATTGTGGTCACCATTGAGAAGGTCCTCGCCATAATGACATATCATATCGATAGGAAGGTACTCCCCCTGCCTAAACTAGCACAGAAAGTCTCTCATATTTCGAGGCACTCAGAAGGACGGGATCAATCATGTCAGATTCCCCAGCTAGTTGCCAAAGACACCCTTCTTCAATTAGAAGACATTTTGGGGCCACATTCATCTTCTAAACCACCTCGGAATCACCCACATGATAATCAAATACCTTTCGGCCCCACTGCCCCTGACCACACATACGGTGAGAATCTCATTTGGGCTGACCAAATAGAGGAATCACTTGCAGAGTATGCTAACATGATGCACCAAATGAAAAGACTGGACAAAGATGATATACCAGTTATGTTTTTTCCCATGACCACCTCTCATTATGACATACCATGGATGTTGTCAGATGAATGTGCGAACGAAATGTTCTCCAATATATGTAAAACCCTCAGCAGTCTGAAATGAAGCATCCTGCCCTACGATGGGTATGTAGATCATGTCAAGACAATAGGAGACATCCTATGTCGCATCAAACTGTAAGCTCTTCCATCGACGCGACAACCTCATCCTGATAGGAGTAAAGGGAACCCTGAGTTAGCCCACCTCCATGAACTAAACCAGTTGCATCATCTTATTAGTAACGCCCTGATAGGAGTCCATATCAGAAGATGGGGAGAACATGGAGATTTGTATTTCACTCCACTCTCCACCCAGAGGAACCCATTCGGCGTAATGTCTTGCAACGCCGTCACATCAAGAGAGAAATCAAGTTGGGTCCCTTATCAAGAAAGACAACACACGCAACAGATACAGGCCTTGAGTAAGACCCAGAAGCATCAGGCCCGATAGGAACAAGCCATCCAAAAACTCCTGAATCAGGCCACCGAGAGCATACAATAGTCCTCTCGCATATGAGAGGCCAATAAACAGTCATTTCCCGCCACCCCATAAGGGATTGATTCACAGAATAACTCTGCACCAATCCTAGTTCACCCCCAAATGGTGGCACGCAAGATCAGGCACGTAGCAATAGCTGCAGCCACTGCCTCAATACAGGGTCATCCCCAGCCTATAGGTCTATGGTCATTTTTAACAACAAATTCCCCTATAAGACCTACAAAAATAGGAAGAGACTCAACATCCAAGGAATGGAGCCAACCATAACACTCAGGGATGGAGGCATTTTTACCTCCTCAAAAACAACCCCCCCCCCCCACCCCATGAGAATAAATATTCTCTCATCTAGGAAGGGCAGTCAAAAGAGGAATTTCATGCCATGTCCCGTCATTTGAATCATCATCCCCTCCAAAAGGGAGGCGTACTGAAAGGTTGAATCAAAGAACTCTCCGCGTCACCCTTCGTCAAGGAGTCCAAAAGTGATCCCATGACATGAAAGGGAAGACCAGTAAAAGGCGTGGGAGAGCCACTTCCTTTTTGGAAGATGATTTCTTTTTCACCCTATGAAATGAATCCATCAATGCCATAGAGTTTAACCCCATAGGTAAAACCAAAGATGGTGCAAATATAGATAGATCAGGAGACGATGGTTTTGGTCAGGCTCTGACTCACAATGAACCACCAGGTGTGCACACCTGGAACCAGAGGGCCGCTCTATATATGTCTTCCCCTTCATCTAACCTTACTCTGCTCACCTTGTGAGCTCCCAATAAAGATAAGAACAAGGACTGGTTACCCTTAACACACCTCATTCTCTCGATAAAAATGAGCCACTTACGCTTGAAGAGAGGTTCGCTCGATATGAAGAGGAAATGAATGAATTGAGGTTGCTAAACTCTGAGCTTCTCCAGAGGAATAGTCTTTTTAAAATAACATCCCATGAAGTACCACACCATGAACTCCCAGTAATGCACCTAAAAGACCAAGGTTTTCCCCGGAAAACGAAGCATGGTCAGGGCTCCCGCACAATGAGATGCCCTGCCCGTCCAACTACCTAAATTTGGTTCCGGATGAATACCCAGACTTCCCTCCACTCATGAAGAAATAGGAAAGAGTATATATGAACCCTCTGAAGGTGTCACGAACGGCTCATGCACCCCTGGTGCCAACTGAGCTGGATCCTCAAGCAATGCCTTGGGCTACACCTGCCTAGGACCGGGCCTAATAGGATGTAAACCATGGTCTCACCAACACCATCGAGGAACTAACATCTTGATTGGAAGCAATGGAAGGTAAACACACTCTGATATAGCCAGATCGGAAGCACTACCTGGATTGGGTGAGCAACACACCACCTCCACCCAATTTTGGGAGCCCTGTATTCCTTAATTTCAAAGGATCAGGTGATCCGGAACAACATCTGATGCAGTACGCGTCTTATTACAACCCTATTATGGGAACTCCATAACAAAAAGAAGAAGTGAAACTCAAATGCTTCATACAGACCTAGTAAGGATCTTCCTTCATCTGGTATATGAGTATGCCAGCCCATTCAATAAAATTCTTGGAAGACCTTCGGCATCAGTTCCTGTTCCACTTCATCTCACCGTTGCCTAAAACAACGGTCATAAACCTCATGAACTTCATGCAGTGGGAGAACAAGAGGGTCTCACACTTCATCACCAGATGGAAGGGTTTGACATACTCTCTGAACAGGCCAATACCCCAAGATGATATGCAATCCATATGCATCAATAACCTTCGAGATGAGATGCGAACACCGCTCATACCAGTGCCTTACACCACTGGCTTCTGCCATCTCTTGGCCATTGCCTATAGAATTGATGACTCCCTACAGTAGAATAATATGAGGTCTCGAATACCATCACTGGCTCCTGCAAATCGAACAGTTTGAGCTAAAGCATCCTCTGTCATGCTCAATCCAGCCCCTGCGCCAACTCCACCACTCAGGCCCGCACCAAATCTTCACGGGCCTCTGTATATCATAGGCCACCACTGCCTAAGAAGGACGATCACAGAGGATCTAAGCGGAACTAGTTTCAAAAACGAACACACAAATTATACTTATTCCGAGAGGACCAAGTCCACGACTACTTCATCGCCACCATGAATTGCAACTTGCTCCACCTCCCAGATACATGGATTCCCGAAGAATTCAGCCATGATGATAGGCTAGATTACTTTCCCTACCATAGAATGATGGGGCACAATATTCAGGAATTCTTTGTCTTCAAATACCTCCTGCAAAAGAATGGTAGACTCACGGTGGGTCGAGCTGGGACCACCCCCAACACATGTGACGTTAATTTCTGCCGCCGACTCTGACAAGGGGGAGGGGTGGCAGGAAGTCACCAGAAAAATGGGGTAGAAATTTGTTAAATTGATGAGTCTAAAGACTATCAACTGATCCCAGGGCATACTATGAGCTCAACTACAGCAATCGGTGTTGCCGCCAACAGTCCCTGATTCCGCACAACTAACAATATCATCCTAACAACCCTCCATGAGTCGTTAATCCATGTGTAACTAATAAGGAATGAGACAAGTGTAAGAAGAGCAGTCTGCAACGAAGCCAAATTTATCCCCGACACTGTCAGATTTTATGCCCCCAAACTTGGCTCCACGGGCCCCGACCCACCAAACGGCACTATAAAGGGCAACTGACCGGGTTGACTTGTTAGAGGATGAGGAGCCAATAATTGGTTCCATCAATGTCATCCATCTTATGGAATCTTTCCCTAATTATGGGTATGGTTTTCAACTTGATTTCCCAATGTAAATGGTTGGGAGGGGGAATCGTAGAAGTAGGGGATACCAGGGGAGACACAGTCATGGATGAAACCAACCCAATGGTTTTACCTCGTCCCAAACCATCAATATCGCAGACACCCATGGGAGATCTCATCAACGAACTCAGTATGAGAAGGAATATCCCTCTACAACAACATGTATCCACTCAGACCCATTATTATGTGGTACCCATCAGAGGAGTAACAAGTGTCTAGCCACCTAGTGCGAACAAATAGACCGACCAGGCTGAGTCCCCATAACATTGGGACATCATCGGAATCTGACCCCGTAGCCAGTCCCTCCTTGTCACGTATTCCAACTCCCAAGATGCTAGCTAAAAATCTCTCGCCAACGGAGAAGCATCGGCCGTTAGAGAAGAAATATGATATCCTTAAGTAGATGGCGTCGGTACCAGCCAAACGGTCAATCCTGGATGCCCTGGGTTTGTCAGAAGTCCTCAAGGAGGTTCTTATAGAAGCATTTCTCAGCCACCAGGAGTATCAAGCCGAGGTAGATGATGCCGTGATTTACCAGATGTAAAATGTCTCGGCTGAATGGAATGTGGTTATTTCCTTCGCTGATCTGGATGAAGATGCCATCAGGTAAGGAAACATCAATCCACTATATGTGTCTGGTACACTAGATGATGTTGAGATCCGCAATGTCTTTATTCACAATGGTTCTGTAGTTAACCTCCCTCCCCTATGAACTCTCTGTATGTTAGGCTACAGTGAGGGTGATTTAATTCCCTCAGCCACAAATCTTCTAGGTTACGATAAGAGTGAACAGAAGCCAATGGGGAAAATTAAGCTAAAGACCCATTTTGGAAACCTTGTGGCCTACTCGGAATTACTGGTGGTCTAGTAGAACACAACATTCAATGCCCTACTGGGAAGGTTGTGGCTCCATAATCACATGGTTTTTCCTTCATCCTACCACTAGTGTATTAAGTACTACTTCAATGGGAAATGTGGGACATTGCACGCCGACAAGGCCACTTTTGATCTCTCTGAGTCACATTACATTGACACCGAGTTCTATGAGAAAAATAAGAAGAAGACTTTTATCCATTGTATCGACTAGATCCCCGCTCGAAATGGTCCAGAAATGGTTCCTGAAGTCCCACTCAGATATCTTGCCAAAGACTACGTACTTCCCATCAAACATGTTGAGTGCATGGGTTCATGTTCGGACACACACTCAACAGTCCTCATGACATCAGCCCTAACGGCTGAGCGTGACAATGTGGTAATGTCCGCCAACCCTCAATTTGGGGGAAAATACTTAAGCGAGAATGGCCAAAATGCCTTACCTCTGGACTCCCAGGTGCCCGAGTCAAAAGCTATCCCCTCACCAGATCAACAAGATGAGGATTTGGGAGTAGAAAAGGAGGAATATCTCAGGGATGCACCTCCCGCATTTGAGGAAGGTATCTCCACCACAGTGGATGAGCTCAGGGAAATAAACCTGGATACCGAGGAAGACCTTAGGCCCAATCTTGTTTGTGCATCCATGTCCCTCATGGAGCACAAGGTGTATACCTCTTTCTTGAATCAACACCGGGATTTTTTTTCCTAGAATTACACAGAAATGCCGAGACTGTATCCCAAAGTGGAGACCCACCGCTTAGTTTTTCCAGAATTTCACCGAGGCTACAAGAAGTCTTCCTGAAGGACACACCTCTCAAATGCATCCAAAATAGTGGCTGAAGATGATAAGCTTATTAAAGCAGGCTTCATTCGGGAGGTCCAGTACCCTAAATGGTTATCCAACATTGTCCCCATCAAGAAAAAGAACAGACAAATCCGCGTCTGCATTGATTTCAAAGATCTCAATCGGCATTGCCCGAAAGATGATTTCTCGGTCCTGATCATCGAGTTGTTAATTGATGCAACGACTGAGTATGAGGCTCTCTCCTTCATGGATGGTTATTTTGGGTACAATCAGATTCAGATGGCCCAAGAAGAGGAAGAATCCACTACTTTTAGAGACCCACAAGGAACATTTTTTTACAAGGTTATTCCCTTTTGCCTCAAGAATGCTAGAGCCACATATCAACGTGCCATTCATCGTATCTTTAAACCATTCCTGGGGAGATTCAATGAATGCTGGATGACTTGGTGGTTAAATCAAGGCAGTGCTCAGATCACCTGTCAGACCTCGAAGTAGTCTTCAACAAACTTTGACAACATAGCTTGAAGATGAATCCCTTGAATTGTGCCTTCGGGGTTACCACAAGAAAATTCCTTGTCTTCGTCGTATGCCATCATGGCTTCGAAGGAAACCCTGAAAATACAAAGGTTATCCTTGTCTTACCACCTCCCTGCAATCTCACCGAGTTGAGGGGATTCGAAGGACACCTGGCCTATAGCAGGTGGTTCATAGCCAACCTATCAGGAAAATGTTTTCCCTTTACCAGTTTAATGAAGAAGGGAGACATGTACCTATAGACAGATGACTTCCAAGAGGTGTTCGACAGCCTAAAAAAGTACCTCTTAAGCCCACCGGGGCTCATGACCCCGGTTGAAGTAAGGCCTCTCATCCTATACGTGACGACCCTAGAGTGGTCGTTGTGAGCCTTCCTCACACAATAGAATGACACCGTCAGTGAAAACAGTCTCTATAACCTTAGCTAAACCATGATTGATGCTGATACTCGATTCTTAAACATCAAGAAGCGTTTTATGGACATGGTCATCATAGTTCAAAAGTTGCAACATTATTTGCAGCATTATGAAGTCCATTTGGTCTCTCGTAGTAACCTGCTCATGTACATACTTAGCGGCCCAATGCTGTCCGGGTTCCTGTCCCATTGGACATTCATTCTGCAACAGTTATAAATCTAGTTTGTGCCTCAGAAAGACTTCATGGGCCAGGAAATAATGAATTTTCTGGCCATGAACCCCTAGATACGGACCACCACACCGGACACTGAGCTACTAGATGAAGACATCTTCTCAATTCAAGAGAAGCTCACAACATGGGAAATGTACTTCGAAGGCGCATCGTGAAGCCCGACAGGGAAACTGGTGGAGGATAAAAAATTTAACAAGGTGGGATTGGGGATAATACTCATGTCCCTAGAAATGAAGTCTTTCCATATTACTGCCTCCAGTCAGAAGGATGTACGAACAATGAGGATGAGTATCAAGCCCTCATTACAGGCCTTGAGCTAGCACTATAGGAACAAGTACATGAACTTAAGCTAAAAGGTGACACAGAACTGGTCATCAACCAAGTCAATGATGACTATTCTATTAAGAGGGAGGAGTTTATTCCCCTGTTTGACCATGTCTGAGGGTTAAATGCGGAATTCTCCACAGAACCAACATTGACCTATATTCCCCGGTCTCTGAATGACCAGGCCGATGCATTAGATAATGCTGACAGAGCCCTAGATATCCCATACTTGGATTAAACAGTTATCAGTATTACTCACCGTCGAATGGTCTTGCTGTTTGTTGAAAATATGATGGAATAAATCCACTAAGTCAGTCCTATTTATGAACCATATGCTCCTTCCACTGACTGAATGACCCCCATTAAAAAATATGTTCAACGGGGATAACTTCCATTAGACAGGGCTGAATGAGAGAAAATATGGAGAAGGGTAATCAACTTAGTCATGTATGGCAGCATAGGTCAGCAGGAGGTCCACTACAAATGAGGCATTGACAGAGTCCTCCTCCGATGAATCGATGGAGAAGAAACAACTGCAGTTATGCCAAAAGTACATGCCGAAGTATGTGGGGCACACCGACCAGGGTCCAAGCCTTCCCATCAGGTTCGACGGCTTGGTTACTATTGACCCACCACGGCATGAGATTATGAGAAATATACCACAAATTTCCAGTCATGCCAAATTCATGCCAACTTCATACATCAACCCCCAGAGTTACTTAATTAGGCTAAGTACTCCTGGAAATTTTCTATCTGGGGATTTTATGTTGTGGGACCATGTCCTCACAACATGGACAAACAATTGAATATCATCCTCCCAGCAACTGAATTCTTTTTGAAATGGGGGGAATATGTACCCCTCAAGGAAGTCAGTGCGAGAAACATTATCAGCTTTGTGAAAACCAATATAATCACCAGATTTTCCGTCCCTCGTACTATACTAACGAATAAAGGCACCAAATTCTTCTCTAATGTAATGGAGAAACTATAAAAAGAATATGGTATCAACGCTAACCACTCATCCCACTACCACATAGCGTCCAACAGATGGATATAGGATTTCAACAAGTCCCTATCCAACATTCATCAGAAATTGGTGGACAAAGACAAGAAGGCATGGTCGGATAAACTCCTTCATACATTGTGGGATGATCAAACCACAATCTACACTACTACTCGGGCTACTATGTACTCATTATTATATGGAACAGAAGTGGTCCTTCATAGTGAGAACCAATTACCCTCACTTTGTGTTTCCATTTGTGATCAGTTATGCAACGATGAGAAATCAGAAATGTGACTAGGTGAATTGGAGTAGCTCGAGGAGAAGCGGTTGAACACTTTGCACCATCTAGAAGTATATCTGAACCAGATTTCATGAGCCATCAATAAAAAGGTTCGTCTTTGGTCTTTCATGGAAGGACAATTAGTATTTGTCCTCCGAACCCCTATGATACCTAAAAAAGAAAACCTTCAATGCTGGATCCCAAGTGGGAAGGGACCATATGTTATTCACATGGTCTACTCCAACGGAGCGTATGCACTGATATCCTTGGACTGTAAATTCACTACCACTCCAACAAATGAGAGATTCTTGAAGAAGTTTTTCACATAGAAACTAAAAGAAGTTATCGTCCAAGCTGTAGGACAGTAAACTACCAAGCACCTAATGGTCCAAACACTATGACACTAAACTAAGAGTATTTCACCCTCACCTGTATAACTAAAAGCAGTTATCATCTGAGCTGCTGGACGTTAAACTGCCAAGCACCCAACTGTCCAAACTCTATCACCCTAAACTATGATTATTCATTCCTCCCCAACATAACTAAAATTAGTTATTGTCCGAGCTGTAGGACGTTAAATTTCCACGCACCCACCGGTCCAAACTCTATGACCCTAAACTAAGAATATTTCGTCCTCACTGCACGATGTTAAATTGCACGGATTTCCCAGAACTATGTACATCTTGATTCCTACCCTTGGAGGATATGTAGCGACACCGGGATCCCCTATCTAGGCCCAACCACTACCAAATGGAATAAAATTAAAAAAATGTCCCCTTCCCCCGTGTACAGACCAACCCTGCACAGGGTGTGCTTATTTCAGAGTACTACGTATGGCATCACTCATACCTTAGCATGATACATTGCGACGCCAGAATCCCCCATCCAGGCCTATCCATCCCCATATAACAGTTAAAAATGCCATTTCCCCTAAGTAGGGAACATACCTTCACGAGGTGTATTCCTTGTCCATACCACATGACGTTAAACTGCACTGAGAAGAAGTTAAAATGCCCTTTTCCCCATGTATGGACCACCCCTAGATGGGGTATATTCTTCGTCCTTACCTCAAAATGTTAAAATGCATGGATAAAATAATCTAAAAATGTCATCTTCCCCTGTGTACGGACCAGCCCTACATGGGGTGTACTTCTTTCAAAGAACTATGTACAACTTGATTCCTGCCTTTCCATGATACATAGTGATGCCAAGATTCCCCATAATGGCCTAGCCATCCCCAAATAGAAGTTAATAATTCTCCATACCGCGTGTATGGACCAGACATTCACAAGATGTATTATATTTCAAAGGACTACGCACGACTTGATTCTTTCCCTTGCAGGATACGTAGCGATGCCAGGATCCCCCATCATGGCCCAGCCATCCCCAGAAGAAGTTAAAAATGCCCTTTCCCCCATGTATGGACTAGATGTGCACGGGGTGTATTCATCTTCCTTACAGCATGAATTTAAACTACACCGAGAAAATGTTAAAAATGCCATTTCCCTAGTGTATGGACCAAACCTGAATGGGGTGTATTCCTCATCCTCACCGCATGACGTTAAACTGCACGGATAAGAAGATTTAAAAATACCCCATTCCCCTATGTATGGACCAGACCTGCAGGGGGTTTACTCTAAATATAACTATGTGACACTTGATTTTTGCCCTTGCAGGATATGTAGCAACAATGGAACATTATCTCCCAACCCAACCGTCATGAAAAGAAAAAATAGGTATATATACCTCTCGTTCTTACCACACGACGTTAAACTGCATGGACGTCATCCTCACCTCATGACCTTAAACTTCATGGACTTCATTGTGACCCACCCAAGATATATGGAGAAACAATATGGGAAAACTCCTCGCGCATTTTTATGCATCATCTCCATTCATCAGATTCCACAACCTGGATAATTGCAGATCTTCATAATCACTCATGGTCATTTGAAGTGGAATGTTATCAACTTGTGGACACCATTGCATGAATTTCCATACCCTGCCCTCGGTGGCTCTGCATATTCATAGCCCCTGGCCCATCTACCAAGGCAATATTTCCTCAGGCGATACCCTTCCCATCTCCATACGGTTACCAGCCTCAGATCCCCCATATCATATCTCCTGATCCAAAAATTTGTGGAGAAGGGGTTTACAAGTTCATTCCCCTCTCAAATCGTAATGTTGTCAGGGTATCCCTACCTGGTTAGCCTGTGTATCCACTCATGGTTCACATGGCAACATGAAATCTACGAACATCAAGCCAGGGCTAGGCTACATTGACTAAACGGAAAATTGTAGTGAAGATGTTTCTTGTATGCTCGGACACCAATATCCCCGCATGTCGAACTCTGTACTATTAGCATTCTCGGATTTTCGTAATCATTCATGGCCATCGGATGTGGAATGTCATCGACCCGAGGAATCCTTTGCATGAATATGCATACCCTGCCCTCAGTGGCTCTGTATATTGATATCCCTTGGCCCATCTACCAAAGGCAAAATTTCCTCAGGCGGCACACTTCGTAGATCTGTATGCATACCGGCCTCAGAGACCCCACACCACATCTCCTGATCCAGGAAACCTCAGAGTTACAGTTTACAACCTCTATCCCCACCCTGTTCAGAGTATATCAGAGCATGCTAACTCAGTTATCCCTCGAGTGACTACAGCAATAGTCACCCAATGGTCTGATATATATGACCACTAAACTAGGAGTACTTCGTCCTTACCGCACAAAGATAAACTTCATGGATTGAACGTACACCCCACACACATGATAAATCAGCACAGGGAGCTCTCTAAGCATTAACAGTAACTAGGGCCGAATATTCCCAACATGTCTATATATTTTACCAAATGACAGTCTTCGTGTCACAGATAATCGTGGATCCTCATAACCATTCACGACCATTCTATGTGGAAAGTTATGAACTAGTGGACACTTTTAAATGACTATGCATACCATGCCCTCAGTGGATCTACATGTTGATAGCCACTAGCCCATCTACCAAAGGCATGATTTCCTCAGGCGATACTATTCCTAGCCCCGTATACTTACCGGCCTCAAAGACCCCATATCATCACTCCTGAAACAAGAATCCCCAGAACCAAAATTTACACCATCAACCCCTTTCCACTCTTTTTACATGATGAGATGTTCAAGCCCAGTTACATTCTGATCAAGATTGGCCTTTGTAACTATTTCCTTACCACATGACTTCAAACTGCATAGAACATCTTGGCTGCTTAGAATAAGGCTTCAAAGACCAAGCATTAAACATCCAGGAAAATGCCTCCATCTTCAAGCATTTTCACTAGTTTAAAAATAACCCATTTCCTCACTGCACGATGTTAAAACTGCACAATGTCAGAAAAAATGTCCCCCGTCCACGCTACGTGAAGTTAAACTGCACAACATCCTTTAAAAATGCTTGTCGTCTTAACAGAATGACGTTAAATTGCACAGAATCAGTTCTCACCGCATGACGTAAAACTGCAAGGACAAACTAGTCATGTGTTTGGTAAGTAATGAAGGCTTTTCTCTGTCCCTCAGTGCACAGGTCAGACCTACACAAACCACTCTCTCACACTAGTGTGAGAAGGGATGACTTCAATCATTCTCGGGAAATTTATCCTAGATGTTTCTCCCTTATCCAGTCTCCCTCTCCTCATAAACCATAAACATTAATTAGAAAAAGTATAACTCTCATAAACCACCTCTAGTGGTCATGAATCTAAAACTTCCTTGAAGTTTCCCGGCTATCGGGAGAATGCAATCATTGACCTATGGACTACTTTTCATGACTAGGCATGCCATGTCCTCAACGTCTTTGCTTATTGATCTCTCATGTCCCGTCTACCAAAGTCAATATATCATTAGGCAATGCTTCTCGCTGTACGCATCTTGGCCTTTGACCCCCCATATCCATCCCGGGATTCGGAAACTTTCTGAGTAGTATTTTACCAACCTCTTTCATAACCCTTCATGAATATAGTGGAACGAATCTGACGAGATCACCGAGAACCCATAGAATCCATTCCATTCTAGATATTTTCCTAGCTACATGACATTACACTACGCCATGCTCCGACCATCCTTTGTGCTAGATAAATGCATAGGACAGTGACCTAGAGTCCACACTCCTGATTAATACAGATTTTCTCAAACCCTTTCAGATGTCACACACCCTTTCCGAGCAACCCCGACTGGTTTTCATAATCCTCAAATCCACCCATGGTGGTGTCTGTAAGCCAGACATCCATGAAGTCCTCAGGTCATCAGAAATGGAGATTCATTGACTAAAGGACACCTTTGGATGACTATACATACCATTCCCACATAGGCTCTTCATATTGATCACCCCTAGCCCATCTACCAAAGGCAAGATTTCCTTAGGTGATGCTATTCCTAACTCTGCACGCCGATAAGGCTCCCATTACTTGTGACATTCCCTACATGTCGTTCAAATCTAAACATGTTCCCCCGCATGCATCTGAAGGATATCGAGAGTTCTTTTAAACAACCAGACCTCATTTGGGCCCTGGCCCCACCATATCTGGTCAAAGCTGTTCGACCTAAAACATAAGTAATGATTGTCTTGTTAGAGGGACATTACAAAGCTAACAAAAAAAAGGCACAAAGCATGTTAGGCCAAAAACCCGAAAAGGGAAACCTATGAAAAAGTAGGTTCGTACCCGCAGGGTCCACACCAAAAGGGCCCGGGAAAATTTAGGGTATTAAGTGAAGAGACAAAAAGTTTTTGGGGTTTTCCTTCAAACCCCTAGCAACAGTCAAACTATGCTCGCTGGATCCCATGGTCTAGGAAAAAGTTAGGGCTTATTTTAATTTATCATTTTTCTGAATTAGGATTATTTCTAATTAGGTGAGTTGTTATTTATATGATATTTGTTCCGGTAACAATCAATTTAATCCATTTGAAAAAAAAATGATGGGGGAAAGGAGGGCATCCACAAGGCATAGTCTCTCCTTTGATGCAATAAAAGAGGTATAACAGAACGTACACAAATAGCTCCGACAGTCACAAAAGATCATGTCTTGCACTCTCCATCAGATCGGAAACCATGTGGTGAAGGTTATTGCATGTTCTCTCTAGCATGGCCTTATTCCTGACCACAATTTTGGACACCAAACGATTATTCATCATCGTCATTTTGAGATTGTTGATCCCCTTCCTAGTAGCTTCAAGGGTACCAGTTAGAGACAACAACTGATCCCTCAACATCGCTACTCATGCTTCGCATTCGTGCAGCTCGGTAGATAGGGAGGTCTCTTGATCTTGATTGGTCACCTATAAGGCCATCAGCTAATGGAGCATTGTCATAGCTTCCTCAAAATCTTGTGTCCCACAATGAGAAGCAGCGAGGTGAGGATGTTTGTGTTCACTAGAGACAGCCTCCCCATGGTAAATCATGACTTGGAAAGCGAAGAAATGAAGTTTCCGGTAGTCAAATCCACTTGAACCCAAACCCAGGAAGAGTTTTTAGAGAGCAGAAGATTTAGTTTCCATCTCATCCAGAAGAGTTTCGGCATCAATCTCGCAAACATGGGACCATTCCCACTTGCGCACTGCTTGGTGGTCCTCCATGACATGAGGATCTTTGGTATCCTCGCAAAATTACATGGGAAAAAATTCTGGCATTGCGATCAGTACAGACATGTGCACGTTAAAAGATAGTTCCGAAGATGGAAGGTCTGAAGCTTCTAACCCCTGTTCAGGATTGGGAATGAAGTTTCTAAGTCTGGTATCGGCCGGAAAAACATCATTAATTGTCTCACTGGGACCCAAATCCACAATGTCATCCTCATTCACATCATAGAGGGTTGGGGCCGTCTAATCTTCGGCCATAGAGGGGCTGGGAGTGGAAAATACCCTAAGTCGTTTTGACTGATGAGCCATCATTCGGTCCACCCTCAGAGCCGACGAGGAAGGTGCAGTAGGAACAACAGCTGCAATAACTCATTATTTGGGAACCTTCCAGACAGCCTTCCCCAGGATCCCATCGGGATAATGTTTTACCCACATTCTTGTGTACTCCAAGGATAGGATGGCAGGTGCTCTTATGCCCGGGAAGGGAATGATTTTGTCAGATCCCCCTCGCATCAACATCAACCACCATTGACAGAGAGTTGATGGGTGTAGTCCTCGGGCCTGAGGAGGGGGAAAGGAAACTTGCAGTTGCATATACCCAAAATGGTGGGGAAAAAATGGGGGGCATACAACTCGCACAGAGAAACTCCGTCAATCCACACAGAAAAAAACCAATCCCATAGGGAAATCATGTAATAACATTCAACCATGCTCACCATGCGTTTTTCAACCACGATGCTGGAATGTGTGGGGTGGGGAGTGAAATCAAACTGGGAGAAGTAACTCAGAAGCTTTATGACTTCATCAGAGCTGAGGAATTTCAAGCGAACCCCAGCTATATCTAGCAGGGTATGCTGAAAGGTAGGATGCAGGATGATTGTGTTATGGAAATACTCATAACAATGACAATGATCCACTACCCATCCATATAAGAATTGAAATGTACAACTCAAATGGTAGGGTGACCCGCCCTCCTGTATGTGGATCAATAGTTTTTAGATACGAGCCAGAGTGGGCATGACCAGATTCACTGGGCGAACTCCCACCAGCTCAACTGCCACCATAAGGGTTCAATCTCTGACACCTGGGTTGATATCCCACAAAGGGAATATCCACACACTCAAAAAAATAGTGAAAAGACCTAACATCATAAGCCTAGGTGGCACATCGGGATGCACCTCATAACCCCATTAAAGATAGTCGCCATCCTCCAGAACCGCCGAGTAGGAACCTGGGATAGTTCGTGATTGTTGAGAAGGATGATTCATGGGGCGCTTGATCATCAACACAAGACCTTTGGTCTTAAAAAATAACCCTCTCCAGGTGATATAGGGAATAAGAGAGCAGGCACGCAACGGCTGACCCAGTGACCGCTCCTGCATAACCATCAGATCCCTCGCAAACAAAGGGAGAAGTTTAACATCATCCCAATCATTAAGAGTATTCTGAAACACATCATACATATCTCCAATAATAAGAAGCCCTCTCAATTGGTTGATGTTTCATAAACTAATGCCAACTTCACCATGGTAAAGTTGGAAAGTACTAGTGCTTGAACACCAGCGACTGAGCAGGTTAGACCGGATCAAAGATGGTGGGTAAACCACAAACTGGGAGTCCCACACTGCGGGGTGTAGATTGACTGCTTCTAGTGACTCGGTAGATTCCAGAAAATGATGATGGACTCATAAGAGAATCCCACAAGACCGAAGATCCCACCTAGGAATCCACCCCGCGTCAGGATCCACTTGATCAAGGTTCATAGTTGAGGTGTAACACATGAAGACAGATTAATTAGATAAGTCATGAGTGCATTGATCACTTTGGGTCCAAAAGGAGCCTCTCAAAATGAAAGTGTCTTTCAGATCATAATTAGAATAATCTTCCCAAATGAGGCAAGGCTCGCTTGAATGCACTTTGGTGATGCTTCAAAGCAAGGAGATGGAAGACCTGAGAATGTATGGGGTATAGGGACGTCGTCTTGAAGATCGAATCCGTATAGCGGAAGTCTATTAGATATTGGATAACCCAGGAGCTCAGGAGACATAATGTCCTTCAATACACCATCTTCGGCAAATATGGATCAACTAGGGTTTTCTTTGATGTTCTCCGCTCTATGAATAATAGCTAGTCGTCTCCCGGAACCAATTGGGAGAGGCTCGGCAGTAGGCCTAAGTGTTGGGCGAGGAGGAACCATATTTTCTCTCTAAATTATAAAAACAATGGAAATGGTTATTCCGAAATAATAAAATATGGACAAAAATACCATGTTTTATGCAATGGATTCTCTTAAGGGGCCATCATGACTAGGTCCTCTAGCTGGCCTTCAAAGGTGGTTTGCGATGGCTGCATCCCACGAACTAACCCTACGCAATAGAGGACCACGGTACTCTAGCTTGTGGATAGTTGGCCAGAAAACTGTGAACCATGTTACTCTGCAGAACCTTAATCCATGTTTTAAATAGTTAGGATCAGAAGACATAAAAAAATTTCAAAGTCTGGAAGATTTTAGTCAGCAGACAATCAAAACTATGGAGCAATTTCCAACGCAGCACATCGTGACTTACTTTTAAATTAATTAAAAGTGTTAGTTCACGGATGGGAGGTTGGTCCACCAATGAAGGCCGGCTCAAATGAGGAATATTTTGCAGAAGTGGCAGATGGTTCGCAGACAAGGAGTTTCACAAAGGAACGAGCACGTAGAGACAAGAAGCATGAGAGCTGTGGTTTCGTCAAGATACTGGTAAAAGAAAATGGAAGGTCCACCATATTTATAGGCGTGGTCCCCTACCGGGTCCACTACCCTACCACAAACCATCCAGGTTTCAGGACCACTCTACATCAGAATGGACTCCTCTTCATTCTGATCGGACCCCATTCTGATGGGGGGAATTTGTAGGGTCTTGAGAAAAATACAAAGGAGAATGATAATCCCCTTTAATATAAGGGATATTCTACCCAATTTCCAGTCAAATAATTGTTGAAATGTTGGTAGAATACTCAAAGGATGGCACAAGATGAACCGGTCGATAGACCGGTCCACTGATGATGGTACGCGGCCGGTTCGGCGATGCACCCCCCTCCGTGGACCAATGTCTTTCTTGGAACAGAGGCGGGGATCCTCCATGGGTGTGAAGCAGGACGAGCGCCAACCTGGTCCACCATCAAAAATCTCCCCAGCTATGAACCATGTCAACCATCCCGTGCTGCATCCACTGTCATTCGCAGAATGGAGGCGGAACCTGAAGCGGTCGTGAAGCACTCCCCGAGTTAGTTTGGTTCCCGGGGGATGGGAGTTCAATGCCCCCTGCGAGTTTCGGATTGACCAAGACATCCATAAACCAGGTTTCCAGTCATGGGCCTCCACAAAAGGTGACACATGACAACATTTGCATCTCATTCCCTACTCTATAAAAGGAGATTGAGCGGGAATAGGAATGAGATCAAGCAGATTCAGGTGGAAGGATTTCGAAGGAAGGAGCTTAGGATTTTGCAAACAGTGATGTTCAAGTTCACGAACCAGAATAGGTATGAAGCTGTAGATGAATTAATAAGGAACTGAAAAGGCATAACAACTTGGTGAATCAAGATCTTAAATTAACAAATAAAAGAAGTCTGCAAACCATGGAACCTTCGAGGATGCACTCCCCACAGACTAGGGAGTTTATGCCCCTTCACTGATCCGTCGCACCGCGTAGCACCCACCTACGCGGGGAAATCCCCAACTGATGAACCTTCAACCGACATCGCCCTCAGCCAACGCTTCCTATGTGGACCCCTCCACGTACTAACCTTGTATGTGTGCTGAACCGGAAGCCGCGAACAACCCTAGTTCGCGGGATACCCATCAGTCCGCGGACCACCTTGGTTCACGGACGACCTCTCCAGCCGCACAGCACCTACCTACGCGAAGGGAGCCACCCCTCATACACCCATGTGTCCCACCGAATCCTTCGGATTTCCCATTCCTCAAGCAAGATAAAATACTTCCAATTCACCCCGAGCCTTCGCAACCCCCTCATTGGCCCATTCATCGGCCCCGAGCTGAGGACTCCACCAGAGCCATCAGACACATGTGATGTAACTTTCAGGCACATCAGCGCGCCGCTTTGAGTTCAGATACCCATGGTAGGCGAGGTCGAAGCGTTTTCCCTGGCCCTTGAGTGGGTTCCTGAGTCACTCCTGGGTCCATATACCCACGGTAGTACAGAGTCCAATCCTGGGAGTCCCTTTTCTGACCCTCCACTTGCTAGGACTGGGGGAATTCTCCCCTCCATGGGGAGTGGCAGACTACCCATCAGAAGGACCCATGCACGTCTTTACTTCCCCATGGCCATGGCCAAGTAAGGGCGTAGTGGGGAAGGGTGCTGCTCCGTTCTTCATCAGTGCCAAGTCCCTTTTCCACTGAGCTTTATCAACATGGGCATTCATCTCGGAGTAAGCCATGACTTTTTCGGCCGCCCCACACATAAGCCCCATCACACTTCCCACGGACACACCTTTCGCATCGTGATCATCTGGTCTCTACTGCCTCTTATTTCTCACACTGAGCATGAATCACACGGGATATGAGTAATCATCGACCATGACATGTCCTCCTAGGCCTCCTCAGAGTGTAAGCCCCAATTCATTACCCTGGGCTACCTAAGAGTGTAAGTCCCGTGCCAATTCGAACTACGTGGACTTTTATTCCCCACCACTGGGAAACATAGGATTCCTCCAAGAGGATCAAGCCTGATCACCACGATCCCTTCGTGCACAACGAGGCAGTGTCTAAATAATGGAATGTACATATAATAATTTTTTTAAAAAAATATATGTGTACTCAATTTTCGTAGATAATAAATTCATTCACCCTAAATAAATTAAAAATGATTTTATATAGAAAATCCATCACACTAGTTCCCATGTTAATAGACAGGGATATGGATTCAACCGATGTTTAGTAATTATATAAGTCTAAAAATGAAAATTTAATTATTTATAATTTTGATTTAAGGACAAAAAATCAAGGCTGCTAACATCTAATACATTAACATCATGTATCCCCTATATGCAATCATCTTATTTCTTCTCATAATTCTAGATCTATGATAATTTTGACCCGATCTAACATAGTCTCAATAAAAATGGAAATTAATATGATAATAAAATATATATTGACAACCTGATTTATAATTTTTGTTAATTATACAGTAGCCTTCAATAGGCATAATATTATCATCTGTTAGAATAGAGGTTACCTGTAATTTATACATACATATGTTCAATATTCAATAAATTCTACTTTTTAATAAAGCTGATCCTCCCAGTAATAATACGTAAAAAATAACAATTAAATTTTTTATATGATTATGTGATTTTTAATGAATAATCTATGTAACCATGTACTATAACCAAAATAAAATACTATAGAGGCATGTGTGTTTTTTAGGAAACCATACCTCAATTGGTAATGTGATTATTATAATATTATAATAATCTTGTTATACCAATTAATTATTTTTGTTTTATGATAAAATATCTTTAACTCTTTTATTACATTATATGTATAAGTAAAATTATTGAATATGTAAAAAAATTATTGAGTATTGATTTTTTATTATTCATCTTAATCTAATATTTTACTATAGAGTGGTATGAATATACCATTATTCTTCAACTAATTAGAAGTGATATCAAATTATCCATAGAATGCACAATTAAAATCATATCATTCTAAATAGTTTAGTAATATTGTAATTCACAATAGATCAACATATATGAGTAACAATTGGAATTTTTTTTACATCCCATTACCATGTTTTAGTTATTTCCCGTCTCTCTTTAAATTTACCTCTATATTTGTGTTTGGTTTTGGGAATCTCAATGATTGGGAGAATTTGTGATGGAAAATGAATGAATGTTTTTATTTTCTTGTCTTTTTAATTTATGAGATTTAAATAAAATCGTTATAATGGTTTTTTATGTTTCATCCCTTGTTTGAAGAATACCAGTGTTCATTTGGTGATTTTGATTCGAATCAAGAGTTTTTTATCATATGGGTATTGAAACACAATTTAATAATTTGATATCATGAATTCTTTAAAGGCCATGTAATCTGATTACATCATTTATAAGTTACCTATTAGGTGATTTGATTTGGATTCTGAAAATGAAATCATAAACACTGAGAAAATGTTACATGTTATAAAAAGTTAAAAAACCAAACATATAATATGAGGAGTTGATTTTTCATGTGGTATTTGTAATGAGAAATTACATAAAATAAATGAAATACACAATTTTTAATTATTATATCATATTCAATTTAGGTATGTACACATATGATTTTTTATTAATTCTACTAGAAGCCTCTTTTATCGTAAAAATTAATCTCTCCCATGTGATTTTGGAGACCTCAACTCCATTAGAATTAATTCTGTTCTTAATTTATCCCTATTGAAGTTGCTTTGAATTTATCCAATTGTGTAATCCTTTATATATTTGTTTTAATTGATTACAATTACACTGATACATTATGTTCTAACATTAGAAGATCGTTGATGGTAATCTAAATTATCTTTTATATATTTTTTTGTTATCTTCTTCTGGGGGATTATTCAATGTTGGTTGTGGGGTGGTGGGGGTGTGTTCTTATAGGTTTTTAATGATCTAACATTTCTTTCATCTTCTTCAATTGGGGTGTGTTATTTTATGATATGGGAATTAATCTCATGGCCTCTATTTTTGAATGTACGTTACTTTTTCATTTTTGGATCCCAATGTGGCCCTGTGCATCCAGATTTTAACAGAGCTGGTCATTATATTTAATATAAATTTAATTTATGAATTGATTTATGTACAATAAAATTCTAATAAATGAAAATACGTATTTTTTTTTAATTATTTTCGTATGTATTTTCTAAACAAAATTTGATTGATGGTGTGAGGAAGAGAGGAATAGGGGTCACCTCTTATAAGTGGGGCATAGAAAACACATGGTATTTGGGATAAAAATCAACTGCGATAATGTTTATATTTTTTAAAAAGGTTCTTGAATAAACAAATATAAATCCATATATATTTAATTGTTGAAATATTTCTATAAACTATTTTATTTACATGTTTATATGCCAGTTTTACACATATCATTTTTACTTCAAGCCATAGTAATCCCATTTATACATTAACAGATGTAATTGATTTTTACTAAATTAACTATTCAATTTGATAAAAAAATATGTTTTACATAATAGATATTATAAATTATTATTATTTAAAACATGTTTAATATTTTTCAAAATTTAAATCATAGATGTGGAAAAATATAATTTCGATAAATCATTTTATTTTTCAAAATAAATTTTCTATAAGAGTTTGAATATAATTATAAATAATTTCATCAATGTTGAAACAATAATTTGTTTATGAAAAATACTTTTAAAAATATAATAGGATTTAATAACCCAAAAATTGGATTTTTAATAATTTTATTGAATATTTAATATATATATATATATCTCTCATTTAAATCAATAAACATATGTTATATTTAAAATTTTTGAGATTATATGTGTTTATCAGCATAAAAATTTTAATTCAACAAATTGTTTCCTTTAAATTTATAAAGGTGTTTATTATCATTTATATACAATTTATCACCAAATAATTAATATTATATAATTTTTTAATACACATATTTCAATGATTTAGTTATTCCTACTCACACCCACCATAACAATTGGTAGGTGATAACTATCATAATAATATTTTACGATAATATCATGTTTTGTTTGAGCATAGTGTTAGGTATATAACAATCTAATCTAAGTGATATGTGTGACACAATATAATCTTACTATTTCATTTAATGAATTATAAACATAGTGTTTCTTGTAATTCAATCTATAATCAATTTTTCTTGTTAAGAGATGGAGAACTAGATAGAAAATATCAATAAGTTATTTGAATTTTAGGATAGACCAGTGATTATTATGGTGATATGTGTAGTGTTTTAACTTGAGGGTCCTATTAATAAAAAGGTGGGATTCCATGTTATAATTGGATACACATTACATATTATATTAAAATGAATTCATGATTCAATTTTTCAAGAAATTATATCCATTGACTCTAATTATAGTGAAGTTTCTTGAGATCCTCTATTAGTAGATGGGATAGTGTTCCGTGTCTATATATAATAATTTTTTTTTGAGATGTTTCATTTTCTCCAAATTATGTAATAAATCACTAGACTATACCTCTGATATACCTTCAGGGCTTGTGACATAATATATCAAATCACTTGTATTAATATTGATTCATTCGACTATTATAATGAACATAGATATGTATGTCGTGGAAGATATGAGTGTGGTATGAAATTTTGGATGTTTTTCCCTTTTCATTTACCTAGTGGTACCATTAGTGGTACATAGGGGAAAAAGAGTAAGTACCAGCATCATAACATGGTTAGTGGTGGTGGACTTCAGCAACATTCATCTTTCAAAAAATATATTATATCTAGTTATGTACCACTAACTTGATATTATTTTGGATGGATGTGACACACCCTTCATTATTTTTCTACACTAATAAATATTTATAAATGTTGAGAATTAAATGGTTATGTAAAATTTTTCAGTAAATAATATATGAACGCCTCATTATTGTTTGGGATCATCAGCTCCAAAGACTATTATGGTTTAATAAATATCATTAAAGACTACAGAGCCCCATACACATATCTCATGAGTGAATATCCATTATGTTGTATACAAGTATTCTGGGGAGGTTCATGGGGGTCTATTGATAGTGGGAGTTAACATCATTAATCCATATTCTTTAACAATTACATTATTTTATTCTAGTCCTCCCCACACATTAATTTCTTGATTTTTTTGTTATTTTTAAAAACTACTAATGGTTATCGTATCATTTTTATAGATTTATAGAAACCTCTTGAAATGTGAAAAGATTAGGATTTTCAGTGTAGTTATTATTCACTATCAATATATGATGAGGAGTTAGTCTTGGAAATATTCACTCGTTATATTGATATATATCTTGTCATTAATAGTATGGAATGGATTGTATCCCAACGGGCTGAGGTTTATCTTCATCATTGGGAAATCTCATTTCATGCGGCGAATGAGATCTATTAGGTGTTTCATAGAGAGTTGGTTTCAATTGATGTAATGATGGACATTCATTCCATGATATCATGAGTTTTTTCTATAGATACTGCTCATCATTAAGAAATTTTCAGTTATAGTCTTTCCCAATGTTTTTTAGAATTTTCCCGAAATTTTATGAGATTATTTCTACAGTCTCCCTCTAGAGAGGATGTTTGTATTTAATATTAATAAAGTCTAATTAATGTTGTTTATTTCGATAACCTATTATCATATGTAATAGGAGGTGAAATAATATCACCTGATTTAGTTGGTTGATTTGATGTTGAAATGATATATTTTCCCAAGACATTCACCTTGGGAACCACTATTCGCATTACTACGAATCCTTAGGGTTCTTTCTAATTGTGAGTGGACTATCATATGTTGAAATGGGTAATGGTTATGAATAAATACCATGTTACTATTGTGGATTTTTATATGATGTTTGGTGAAAATGGATATTAAATATAGGTCATTGGATGGGTTGCCATTAGCTTAGAGTTCAGAATTCTAACATACAGAAGACAACTTTGATGAATAGGTATATCGATTTCGAATATATTCTGATGCAGTTTGATTTAAAAAAAAATAATCCAATTTTCATGTATTTTATTAATTGGATATTCCATTTGTATTTTTACAATTCATTATTATTTTGTGTTGATGATATTTTGGTTATGTTTTCATTTGAGAATGAGAAAGTGAAGCATTTGAGTATAGTTCTTGAAATCCTAAGTAGTCTCCAATTGTAAGGAATGAATTCGAAATGTAATTTTATGATCAATGAAGTTAAATTCATATGGAATGTGACTTTTTATATTGGTGTATATATTGAACCTCAAATGGTGAATAATTATTTTCATGCAAAATCTATTGAACTACTTTGAGGGTTGGATCTTCTATGGTCTTATTGGATATTAATTATTGTTAATCAACTAATTCTAAAATATCACATCACCATTGACTTCTCTTTCCTATGATGTTGTGAAATTCACATGGGTTATAAAGTCTCAGTATTTATTAATGACATATGTTAACTTCTAACATCTTTTCTTATTCTGATCTTACATGATTGTGATATACAGATTTTAGTTTGATATGATTCTTATATTAATATTTTGGGTAGCGTGCTCGTAAAGGATGATCACATGGTGGCTTTCAACTCTCAATATTATTAATATCACGATATGAATTACGAAAACCAAGATTTATATCGTTCCATGGTCATGAATATGCTTAAATTTTAGTCTCACTATCTTTTTATGTTGTGGTTTATGGTCATTTAAAAAAAATTGAGATAAATATTCTCTCTAAAATAAATGAGTCTCTGATAGAGGAGCTGGGTGGAATATCATTATATGTTTTAATTCAACATCACCCACACCCTAAGGAATGGAAACATCATTTCAGACTATCACAAAATAAATTTTCCATTGAATGATGTTCTTGAATAGAAGGAAGAGTATAACCTTAATGTGCAATCCACTCTGTTTCACTATGATACATGAGGGGAGGTTTTAGGTATGGTTATTAATATTGATAAGTTATCATTACCTCTCAATGATTATATTTATAAAATTTCATCAGTAGGATATTAATTATTAGGTAATTTTAGAAACTCAATATTGATGGAATATTGTTTCATATTAGTCAATTCATTAATATGGTATTGTACATTTTGGGGATTAGTTTTTCATCCAAGTATCAATGATGAGATCATTTTTGGAATATTATAGTTTATAATGGAAAATGTATTTAGGGAATATGAAGATTAATTATGACAAGATATTGTTATTCTGGTGGATGTATATGAAGTAAGGAATTGTAGATTAATATTTTTAGTGTTATACTCTCCTGCAGATATTGGCCGATCTTATGGAATCCTATATTTTCTCTAATCTCATATAGTGTTTTTAGAAAAGAGATGGCGTGCAATGGATTATCTTGTTGGATTACCATTTTTGACCATAGGGTAGAATTATATTTATTTAATGACTTGCTTGTTGACATGTTCATCTCATTTCATTCCAATTAGGGACACCACTAGTGTTGACGATCGGGATAAGATGTATGTGTATGTGATTATGAGGTTACATGAGATTAATCTTCCTTTTTTATTCAAATTGGTAACACATGATTACTTTTATATAGTTATGGAATATATAATATTTGTTGAGGAGTTAGTTAATGATGTTTACGGCTTACCATCCCCAAATAAACAACTAGATGGAGCTTTCTATTCACATTATAGACGATATACTCTATTTCTATATCATGGATTTTGGTGGTTCATGGGATATCAATATGGGACTGGATGAATTTTATTATTAAAAAACTACAATTCATAGATCATTATTTCTATTAGAAAGGTTTTTTATTTTCACCTTTTTAAATGGCCTCTTTATTAGTTATATATGGATTAATTGTCTTTTCTGGATCACGTCTTATTATAGAGACATCAACAATTATTCAGGATATACATTGGTGTCAGGTAATAGTTGAGAGTCAATAGAAGTAATATGTGGATGGGTAGAATCATCCTTTGGATTTTACCAATGGTGACTCCAGTTTCATAAATGTCTCTCCTCTTTTGGATCACCATCAGATTGAAAACCAAGGAATTTTAACTCTATGACATATTGGGTTCTTTGAGTTTATTGAGGGACATAGGTGGTTTTATTGTAGGTTTGCAATATATGATTCATTTTATGAGTAATCATCATTTTTTTCCAACAATCATAGCTTATAAGATACCATTATTGTCCCACCATCAAATTAAGTTGGAAATATATTGATAATTAGCTAGTCATATCTTATATGGGGAAACTAGTAGAGATTTGTGACTCTCAATTATATTTATTACATTTTTAGTGAATTTTATGTATGGTTGTAATGGTGATATGGTTTATATTTATAGAATACTTATGATCATGAGTCATTGATGAGGGATTAGTGACCTCACCTTTTCAATAAACATAATTCGTTCACGTGACATCCCACTGACAGAGTGTCATATGGTTGTCTGTTTTTTTTATTATTATAATTTTTAATAACATATTATCAATTTTAATAGGTTATATTAATTAGAAATAACATTTTACTAAATTATCATGTTTTATGGAATTCTACTCTTAATTAATCATGTGTTCTAAATAAAATATTTTTTATTTTTCAACTATTTTAATTAAAATATATTTAAATTATAAATTGATTTAATTAATCAATTTTTTTTAATACAAGTTACAATAAATAATATATAATTATTTGTAAAATAATTAAGTAATTTTTTTTAAATTTATTATTCGTGTTATTATGTTTTTTTATAATCATAATGTGTTTATAATAAATAGAATAATTTGGCCATCCATTTTTTTGGTAGCGGGATAGCCCTTAATAATATTCGAGGACATTGGATTAACCCCATAGGAATTATAGTCTATGGATGCTCTATAAGGATTATTTCGTAGTAGGTGTTGATACTGAATGATGCATTTTGGACAACAAATATGTCATATAGATCATGTCCCAAGGTGAATTAGTTGGTCTATGTTTCTCGTTGGGAAGTAGACCTGAGTGAGTGTGATGTGTGAACCAGTGCTGATCCATTGTAGCCATATTATACTAGGGATTAGTTAATCTTAATTCATTTTTATATCACAACCCATTTCATAGAATCCATGTGGGAAAAAAATTATTATATTATTAATTATATATCATGAGTTTCTTAAATATAATTTCTAAGAATACCCAATCATTGTATCATTTCATTTCATTCATCTAATCTCATTATATTCTCCCACAACTAAATTTTAAATGTCACAAATATTATTGAATACCATTATTCATCATTTATTTAATTATTTGTCTTCTTTAGCTGATGGTTGACATCCAATCCACTTGTTCCTATCTCATAAACTCAATCTCTTCTAACCATGATTATTTAATTTGATGATCATTAAACATTTGTTTCATACATCTCTTCATGGTAATTTTCCTTAGAAAATATTTAGCTCGAATTTATCATCACCATCTATATGTAAAATATATTTTTCTCACAGTTCACCCTGACATGGCTTGCATTAACTGGATCAATATCTCCTTTTTGGATTATGATGGGTTGTGAGTCACAATAGGAATCCAATGACGATTTGAGATACTATTTAGAACCAATAGTGTGATGAGTAACTATTGGTCATAAAAGGTGAATCAAGTCACTATTGGACATCAACAGTGGGTCAAGTCACTATTTGTAATCAATGTCAGGTCCTTTATATTCTTATTTTTTTCTTCTATTCTGTATTTTGACATGGCATAATGATCATTAAAAATAAATTGGGGATATTTCTTGTTATTTCTGTTGTTGTAGGTTTTTTTGGATTTAATATATATTATTTTATATTAAGAATATTCTATATTATATATCATTATATTATAGAAATGATTATTTCATTTCTATTTATGTTTTTTAGGAAAATGAATCATTAATTTCCCATGGGAGATTTTTTTTCATGTGATGTATTTTTTAATTTTTGTAATCTATTTTATATATGAATTATAATTTTTATCATAGTATTATTCATATGTTATTCATTATTTATCATCCCACATTTGGAAATGAATTCATGATACACTATTAGACATTTCGAATGATTGGCCATTAATCACCATCACCTTCAGGAAATGTTGAGATACGAGTCACCATTGGACATCTACTGAAATTCAAAAATTTATTTCTTATCATTAATCCTTCTATTGATAAGAAAATAGATTTTTTATTGGTTTATTCTATTTATATATCATATATTAATGGTAATTTATTAACTATTAAACCATCAATAGGCATGTACAATGGTAGTTCATAAGCCCTAGATTAATTTTTTTATCAATTAGACACATGCTTCCACTATCTATGATCTAGTGGTATGTCATGAGTGACCGTTACTATAATTTTTAAGTTCCTACTATTTTATTTATTATTTATTCTTATTATATTAAAATAATTTTTTTAGAGAAATATTTTAATATTTTATGTTGATTTAAACTTTTACAGTATGAAAAAAATAATTGTAATATTTATTTATGATCACTCATACAAGTAGTATGATGTTTACGAAATTTTTTGTTTTAATCATTTTTTATGTCTACCATATATATTAGATAATATTTGTTTTTCAATTGTTTTATAATTATAAAATGATTTAGATTTTTAAATTTATACTTTTAAATGTTTTATATTATTATTTCATAATGAAATATAAATCCATATTTTAATTCTATTTTTTAGTGAGTGTATAATATACAGTGGTATTAATCATAATATTTTTGTAATTATTCACGGATGAGTGTTATAAAAATATTTCATGCTGACACACACTTAAAGGATCATATTTTAATGATCAGGGATACATATTCATGGAATAGAAACAATACCTTGGTAGATCATTTCATAGATAAAATTATGATACATCCTAGACATTTGTGCTTCTCCCAATTATTCTTGAATTTCAAGGAAATCTGCAATCTATCTATGATCACAGAAAGACTCCGACATCAAAATATATTCCCTCAAGTTGATAAATGTTCATAAATCATTAAATTATTTTAATGTTTATTCATCATCTATATTTTTTGTATTAGTTTTATTTGTAAAATATTTTTTATTTAAAAATGTATTTTTTCAGGTAGGGTTTTTTCATTTCCCCATCAAAATGTTGTTTTTCATTCTCTTGTTATTCCAACTACTAAAATGAAGTTTTTTTGGGAATCTAAATAAATAGTTTTTTTCATTACTAGGATAGTATCCAGAATCAATACTAGGTCGAACCTATAGGTTTTTTAAAAGTCGGGTTTTGTAACAATGTTCTCACACATTTAATAGTGATGTTCTTAGTGGGAACGAATATCCTCAAGGTGTATCGAATCTTGAAGAGTGTACTATGATATTTATGATATTAATAAATATAAATATTATGTTTTTTACATTTTTATTTACAATATAGCTCATCGCATGATAAAATCACTCAAAATATATTCATATTTTGTAATATCAGAATTGTTTTCATTAAATTCCAATATGACTATTCACTCACTCTAGTCCAACATTCTATCCATATTGGTCCAAACAATGGTAACATTGTATATGTATCTAATAGGATATTAATTATATTTCATTAATCTGATAATAAATAATTGATATCATATATGTTCAACAACATTGTGGTTATGATATCAATCAAAATTTATCAGAATCATGTCACCTAAAAGTTACCGTTTTTCTCCTTTTTATATAAAAAAATCCTAGAATTAAAAGTATATGTAACAAAAGAAAACATTTATATTATAATTCAATGTTTCAATTTTTATGATAGATCATGAAATATGTTGGGTACTAGAATTGATCCATTACGGTTATGAGAGGCTTAAGAGAACCATGTTAGGGATTATGTAAGTATAATAGTAAGACATTAAAGTGGGCGATGAAGAGTCTAATACATTGTCAATTGATATTTTATCATCAATGTTGAAGTTGAAATACATTTTCAGTTGATGAAATGGTAAAATATATTTTGGAACTAAATTTTAAACTATTTTTTATTATTCTCTATGAAATGTCCTTAATTCCATGTTTAAATTTTTATGATAGAAAATGAAATATGTTGGGTACTAGAAGTGAACCATTACGGTTATGAAGAGGCTTAAGATGATTCATCGATTCACTATTATCACTAAATTTTTAAGTGATGTAATATGATATTTTATCATCAATTTTGAAGTTTAAATAGTAGTAAGAGCACTTTAAAAAATAAGGAATGAAAAAAGGTATTAACCAATTAGAGGAATAATTTTAGTGAGTATACATTTGATAAACTAACAGGATCTCTATTGAAGCATGAGTAAGAGAAGAAAAATATTTTTTATGAGGAGCCTATAATGTGAAATGAAATTTAATTTAAATCTAATATAATTGATATTATAATTCCTCAAATTCAATTATTTTAGAAAATAAAAATGAGATATATCATACAATAATGAAATGATTATAAATTTGTTAAAAAATTATTTTTGGAGATTGATTGTAATAAATTATTATAATGATTACAATAAAGGTAATTCAATTAAAAATAATTTTTTTTCTGATCTAACACGTTTAGGGTGCATGATTAGTGGTAACATCATACCCAATTTCCGCAAAATTAAAAATTAAAAAATTAAAAAAATAAAAAATTATAAATAAAAAACTAGATTTTTTTGATGATGGGGATACGTAGATAGCTCTGACTCAAGAAGTGACGTTGGAAGAGAAAACTAAATATCTAACATTTCACTGATTAAAATAAAATTATAGATAAATGATTCTATTTTTTAATCAGTCAAAAACTCCATAAAATGTTGATCAAAATGCATTATATGAAAATGAAAAATACATTGTTTCAAATTATAGAATTAATTTTACTTATATTAATTCAAGAGATAGTCAATTTCATAAAGATATTTAATAATTGGGGAATAGTTGTTTCAAATTTATTTAACATTATAGAAAATTTAAAAATAAAAAAACTAAGTTAGATATAGAAAATAAAAACACTGAATAAGGAATTTGAAAAATTGAATATAATTATTTCCCTTAATTAGGAATATAGATTAAATAATCATTATAAGAGTATGTAATAGAATTGTGAATATTCTAGAATTAATGAAATTATAGTTATAAAAGATAAATGTCACGACCCATCACCCGCGGCCCCTACTGTGACTACCCCAGGCCTGCCTTCCATAGGCCAGGGGCTAGCAACTAGCACCGAATGTGTATTAACTAAAACTGGGAAGGCATTTCCTTTATAACCTACAACACACACAAGAAAGCACACATCAAGATACGAACTCAAGTAACTGAATAGTAAACAAAGTATGTACAATAAGTAAAAGGGGCCAGAATACAAGACCAACTGGAAAATAAAAGGAAAACTGGAAAGTACTAGATGACTGATAGGTGAAAAGCAGCTCCAGGATCATACACCACAATTCCTACATGTAGGGTAGATATAGCTCACGAATGACAGTCTCTGTAGTTCACCTCTTCTAATTTCCATATTTGAGCTACATCTAGTCTTGGTACCCTCGTCCTCAATCAATGTTGTAAGTCGTCTATATCAAACAGAACAAGGTGCACGCATATCCCATTCTTGGATGAGTATAACGATACATTGTAGGGACTCAAAGACCCTCAAGGTCTTCCAAAATCCACCAAGGTTATACCAAAAAATATGAAACAACAAATAATCCTACTTAGGTATATGCCCATACTTATACCAAAGTTATCAAGTAATCGATGTCAATCATGAGGAAAACAAAGAGGAACTGACTCAGATCACACCTGGTATAACGTAGTTATGGTAATAGAGATGATTAGTTATATATACTAAATCATCTTACTCTGTTAAGAGGCTGTACTACTAAACTAGACAGAAACTGTAAGAGGTGACCAAAAAATGATCACTAGAGATTACCCACATAGGATCGTTAAGAGCTGACCCACATAGGATCAAAAGGAGGTGACCCACACAGGATCTCTATAAGTTGACTCAAATAAAATATCTAGGAGATGACCCACACAGGATTCCTAGGATTTGACCCACCAATGTTCCCTAGGAGCTGATTCATACAAGATCTCTAGGAGCTGACCCTCACAGGATCACTATGTGCTGACCCAAATAGGATCGCTAGGATCTGACCTGCACATGATCACATGGAGCACTCTTCACATCTCATCCAGGTAATAGGTATCCACAATAGGATTTCTTGTCTCTGGGAGAGTCTACCCCCCATGCCACTGGTCGATTATCTAACTCCCACGATGTCCCATGAAAAATAATCTAAAAGTATCACAATATCAATGGTGTATCAACACAATAAATGGTGCATCAAACAGACTCCCGGTCTATGAGTTGTTAGAATCTTGGTCCCAAGGGCCCAATTGGATTCATGCTTCATCCAACCCGACCATTCCCGAACCTCATCTAAAAATCCAATGGGGTATGCCAAAGGGACCGTACCATTCCAGGGTTTCTAGGGTGCTTGAGAGTTCGTCAAATAGACATATGGTTCCAAAGTAATGGCAAAAAGAGGATAAATGGGTCGAAGTTGTTATGGGTCCGATCCGACCTGGCCCACTGGGTCCAGCCCAACACATGTTCGGCGGTATGGTAGGTCGCGAGGTTCGCGAGGGTCCATGGGGTGGCTCGATCCAGGGGTGAAATGAGGGAATCTTGGCTGAGGGGTTCTACAAGGGCGTGGGGTGGCTCGGCCCGGCCCGAGGAAGCTCGGCAGAGATGGCGGAGGCCGCTGGATGGCTCGGCTTGGGCGGCTCGGCTGGAAGCACAGAGGCTGAGGGGTGGCATGGCAAGGCCGCGGGTGGTGCGGTAAGTCCACAGATGGCGGTGACAGCTTGGGGGGCATGGCCGCAGTTGGCGGCTCTACTACGGATAGTATCGACGACTCGGGCCGCGGGGATGCGGGCAACGACACAGCCATGGATGGTGGCAGTGGCTATGGAGTCGCGAGACGGTGGGGCGTCTTACCTTCCCATGTGGCTGGTTTATCTATCCTCTCTCTTCGTTCTTCGTCATGGTGTATGTCACATTCTTCCATCGGAAGAATTATGGAGGGGTCTTGCCTTTTTTGATTGGCCATCACCCTCTGTTTTAGAGCGGTACAAAGCAGCTCAAGAAAAACAAGAGTCATGAACGACCAACACTTCAATTTAATACGAGTAATTGATCAACATGTTTTCGTAGATCCATGTTCACCATGTTTTCAAAAGGACTAGGAAAATTAAATGAGAGAATTCATGAATTTAATAATCACCCCTACCTTGTTCTTTTGATTCGTTGAATATTTTATGCTGTGAAAGAGATAATGTCGTTGGGAATAGACGTAATTCGGTGAAGTCGGTGTTTCCTCGAACATTGGTTCGTCGAAGTTGAAGATGTTTCTCATCAACGAATTTCCCAAGGAAGAGTTCGGGGTTGAAGTAGGCATTCTTCATTGGAGTTCATCGTGGGAGAGCATTATCCCAATGCTCATTCCTCCAAAATCCACCAAATTGAATTTATAGCCAAAATAATATATTATGATATATATTATGTTGTTGGAATAAATTCAAATTGGAATAATTAATTAATTGATTTTGTGGGTTGGATTTTTTAATTACGAAAATGGTATGCCCCAATAAAGTGTGATGCTCAAGTTATTTATCCCCACTTAATAGGTAGTTCAAGAAGTTCCATGCCTTGGGTGGTCCCCAACACTCTTGCCTCTCATTTAACGTTAGTTCAGGTGGTCCCCACCACCATAACCTCTCATGGGAGGCTTTGTTCAGGTGTTCCCCACCAATGATACATCCACATGGATTCTCAATCAAATAGAATAAAAATGTTAGACAATTTTTATATTATATTATTCATTCATGAAAAAACCAAAATTTAACATTCTCCCTCGACCAACTACATTCGAGGGGAAAGTCTCCTTAAGCAAATATCGGTGATGCGAGTTCAACGAAGCCCTCAAATTTCAATTTTGATCATCGGTCCAAATGTTAAGAAAAAACCCATTCCCACGTTTGCTAAACGTACAATAAAATGTTCAAAAATTCTTTCTAAGAACTCTGAGCCTTGGAATCACATGCAGTCTATTTTTGCGGACTCGTAATATTATAATTTAATTCAAAAAATTACATTGAAATTCAGGGTCTTTACTTTCATCGCACCACAGGGATATACATCCTCGTAAGCCACAACTAAAACTAAGGGAACAAGTGGGGGTACTGAGCACGAATCGGAGCCTCTCGCTCCCATGGTCTCTTTGAGAGTTTCTCATGCTATAAGTGAACACGTGCCAGAGTGATCGACCATCCAAGATGGTCATGCTCCAATCAGTCCTCAATATCTATTGTAACCTCTATAAAAGTCTCTCCATCGTCGATGTCCAAATCTCTTTGGTCGATGATGTGAGAAGGGTTGTTCATGTAATCTCTCAGCTGGTATATGTGGAAGACGTCATGCACCTGGAGAAAATGAGGTGGAAGAGATAAATGGTAAGACTCCTTGCCAACTCTGATGAGGAACTAAATAGGTCCGATGAACCTCAGAGATATCTTGATGCAACGACAAAATATCTATGAACTTCATTGAGGTGAGACCAATAGAAGGATGTGGTCGCCATCCTTGAATTCCAGAGGTCTCTATCTCTTGTTAGCATACTTCTTCTGCCTGCTTTGTGCAGTCTTCATCTTCTATTTGAAGATCTGCACTTTCTCTGCCCGTACCATCTATGGTTCCACTAGTGTTGACTCCCCTAGGTCAGTGCAGCACAAATATGATCTGCATGGTTGCTAGTACAATGCCTCAAAATATTACACCCTAATTGTGGAGTGATATCTGTTGCTGTATGCAAACTTCACTAAAGGAAACTGATCCTTCCAGCTATTACTGATGTCGAGGACAAAATCATGCATCATGTCCTCGAGGGTATGAATGGTCCACTCAGCATGACCATCAATATAAGGATTGTAGGTTGTGCTCAAATGGAGTTACGTTCTAAAATCCTCCTAAAACACCTTTCATAGTCGGGATGTTAAATGTGTATCATGATCAGAGAAAATCATGGAGGGCCCTCTATGTGGTAGAAAAATATCTTGCACATAGAGTAATCCCATGATCTCTATTGAACACCGCTCTCTGATCGGTTTAAAGTGGGCCGATATGGTGAGTCGGTTTACGATCACCCAGATTGAGTCGTGGCCTCGGGATGTATGTGGAAGTCCTTTAACAATTTCCATTGATATCACATCCCACATCCACTATGGTACCTTCAAAGGGTGAACCAAGCCTCCTGGTACCTGATGCTCCACCTTCACATGTTGACAAGTCAGGCACCGGGAGAGAAACATGGTAGCTGCTTTCTTCATTCCTGGCCACTAGTGCTGTCGTCGGAGATCCTGGTACATATTTTCCACTCATCAATGTACCACTATAAGGGATGTGTTGAACTCTTTCAACACTTCATCTAGAAGTGAGACTGGTATCATGGTACGTCCATTGAAAAGGATGACGTGCTCCCCACCATCCAAAAATCTATCAGGTGCTTGTCTTGTAGATATCTAAGAACGTCGTGCCTCGCAGTCAACATCCCCACACTATGCCTCCCTCAATCACTAAAGAAGTTTGGGATTGAATATACGATATTGAAGGAATGATTCTCAATCATGCTCCACAAAGGATATCAGCAAAGAAGCCAACTGATCTGTCCCCATGCCTAGTAGTTGTATACCAGACCTCCTAGTGAGTGCATATGGTACAATGTTTACCTTAACAAGAATATATAATACCTCTAAGTCATAGTGTTGGAGGAACACTTGCCATATGACATTGTCCCAGTTTTTGGTCCTTCTGAGTGAAGATATACCCGAGTCTTTTGTAAATAGAGTACAGTGCAAAGCGTTCTCCCATTAGATAGTTTCTCCACATCTTCAAGGTGAAAACCACAACTTATAACTATAGGTAATAGGATGTGTAGTTCTCCTCATGATGTCTCAGCTGTAAAGAATCATATGTGATCACCACCCACTCTTGCATCAGAACACATCCAAGTCCAATCAGTATTGTGTCACAGTAGACTACGTACCCTACGCCATCCTCTGGAAGCCTCAAGATGGGGGGGTGCCAGTCATCCTCTACCATAGCTCTTGAAAACACCACTGGCATTTATACAACCAAATGAATGGTTTCCCCTTCTTCTTCAATGCTGATAGTAGTGATGAATCTCTGGAGAATTTTGAAACAAACCTCTGTTAGTATCCATCCAAACCCATTAAACTTCATTCCCCTGTCACAATCCTGGGTGTCTCCAAAGCAAGTACCGACTCAATCTTCGATAGATCCACTGCATCTCTAGCCTCTGCAATAACTTGTCCCAAAATGTGAACCTCTCGGATCTAGAACTGGCACATCGAGAGCTTACCCTAAATCTGGTTCTCTCGAAGTGTGTCTAGTAATACCTGTAAATGATAGACATGCTCATCCTCAGTAGCTGAGTAGATCTGAATGTCGTCAATTAAGAATACATCAAAGAGAACAATGTATAGATTAATGATTCTGTCAATGAGTCCCATGAACACTTCTGTAGCATTGGTCATTCCGATGGGAATAACCACGAAATCGTAGTGTCCATACCAACATCTAAAAGTCGTCTTCTACACATCTTCATCTCTCTCTCGGAGCTAGTGATAGCTTGATCTGAGGTCTATCTTCGTGAATCACCATGATCCCTTTAGATGATCAATGAGGTCATCAATCCATGATAGAGAATACTTGTTCTTCACGGTCACCTGGTACAGGTGCCAATAATCAAAAAAAAATCCTCAAGCTCCGATCTGCATTTTTGGTGAACAAAATCGGGGCTGCCCAAGGTGAAATGCTGTGCCAGATGAATCCATTCCCCTGCAAGTCCTCTAGTTGTACCTGTAGCTCGTGAAGCTCTGTGAGAGCCATACGATATGCTGGTGTAGATATCGGTGCTATCTCGTGCTACAAGTCAATGTAAAATTCCACCTCTCTGTGAGGAGATAGACCAAGACCATCATCAGGGGAATCATCCTTGTACAGGTCCACCACAACAGGATAACTCAAACTCTTCACATCAAGCACTTTGAGGGTAAGGCTAGCTAACTAATGGGTAATAGGATGCTCCCTCTACTGAGTAATTACATCCTCTGCTGCAAAGACTCCCTTCTCACCAGAGAAGGTTATACCAGTCCCATCCATGCGGTCACACCGCACATTGTGCCTAATGTAGTCAATATGATCATGGACTGTAGATAAACATTCCATACCCAAGATGACATCGTAAGGCCTCGACGCTGCTACTAAGAGATCCAAGCCAAAACTCTCACCTCCTAGAGTATGATCGCACTGCCGGTACCAGTGCATAATTATCAAATCTGCTCCCATAAGAATCTCTATCCGTGAGGATCGAGCCTTCAACTCCCTCAGAATATCTAATATCTGAATGAGGGTAGTAACAATAAAAGAAAGAGTGAATACTGTGTCTATAAGAACAGAAGCTAAGGTGGATTAGATATATATTGTTCCTCGTTTCATCTCTGGAGTTCCATAATTAGAAGCCTCATATTCCTTGAGCCGGTCTCTAAAATATCCTCTTTCTCCCTATGTTCATAGTGGACCTCTTAGTGGTGGTGGTAATAACATCACAAATCATCTCCCAATGCCAGCTGCATGACCAGCTCCAATGCCACATCTGCCTGCTCCATGTTGACCTCCTCTGTCGAACCTCTGTCTCTGCCTGGGAAGTCTTTAGACCATTTGGTGATTAACCATACGGTGGGTTGGACAGTCACGAGCCATGTGACCATGCTTGCCGCATGTGTAACAGTTCCTTGTCCGGGTATGATAGGCTCTACCTTAGGTACCCCGCACAATGGATCCTAAGTCTTGCGATCTTCCACTAGTAGGTCTGGTCCTCTTTGACCTCTGCGACATCTTTTTTCTTCCAGCTGTAGAATACTCTACTACGTGATGATTGGTGGTGGATCTCGTAGCTGGTGACTTCTCCTCATGGATACTCTCTAGTAATAGGGCTCTGTCTAACTCCCCTGCCTACGTCGGGATGCTGAGTGATATCTCCAAAAACTTGATATCCTCTCTGAGTACCAGATCGAATGATTGAGAACTAAAGAAAGGGTCCCACACCATATCAGTGGAGTAGCATGAATGGTTAGTGAACCTCACTGAGTACAAATCTACAGTCATGCGGCCCTTCTGTAGATGAAGAAGCTCATGTATGAGCATTGCATGAAGAGTCACTGGGATAAACTCTGCCTGAAATTGGCTGTCAATGTCTGCCCAGAGAATCGTCACCTCATTGTGAAATTGGAGAATCAAGACCCACCATCTACCTGATGCTTTCTATAGAAGGATGGTTGTAAGGATCACCGTGAGATCATCTTCTGTCCCTACCAGTATGATGACTCTCACTACAGCATCCAACCAATCTGCAACTACATGTTGATCCATCTCTCCCCTGAACCTTGGTGGTCTCTGGCACTAGAACTCGTGCAACGTGCTCAACCGGTGTGCACCGTATACTTCTAGGGCTGTTGGAATCGGTGTCCCAATGGGGAATGGTACCATTGGGGCCTCCATTGGTTCCTCTACACGAAAAGTGCCCTGTACTAAGGCCTCGTCACTCGGTGGGCTATCAGTGTGTACAACTCCTAGAACCCCAACAGGCTATCTACGTGGAGGCAACCTGAATAGAAATAGGTGTTCCATAGTTAAAAATATATACCTGGTGAGCTGAATCAAAATATAACAAAGTAAAAACATCCAAACACACACGCAATCAGTGTTTTCATGAACTGAGTCAGAAATCAGACGTTAGGGTCATGGTGTATGGATTTGTTGCTTGCCGCACCAGCACTAGATTCCATAAACTTATAACCATAGTCACTACACATAATACTATTGTCATTAAAAATAATGATCACAGTCCTATGTTATACTGTATAATCGACTCCTCTAATACCAATTTGTCACAACCCGTCCCCTGGGGCCCGTGTTATTACTACCCCAAGCCTGCCTACCATTGGCCAGGGGATTGCGACTAGCACTGAAGGCGTATTCTATAAAACTAGGAAGAAATTTCCTTTAAAACCTCCAACACACACAACCAAGCACACAGAATGATACAAACTCAAGTTACTGAATAGTAAACAAAGTGAGTACAATAAGAAAAAGATGCTAGAATACAAGCCCAACTAGAAATTACCAAGAAAAAATGGAATGTAAAAGATGACAGATTGGTGAAAAGAAACTCATGGATCGTCCACAAAAATTCTTACCAGATATGTAGGTACATCTCATGAACGGATGTCTTTGCAGTTTTCCTTCTCCAACATCCACCTTAGATCTACTACTAGTCCCGGAACCCTTATCCTCAGTCAGCGTTGTTCGTCATCTGCATTCAACAAACCATGGTACGGGCATAGCCCGTGTAGGGGTGAGTAAAACCATACTCAGTAGGGACCCTAAGACCCTCAAGGTCTCACAAAATCTACCAAGGAAAAACAAATATGATTGAAAAATTGATAATCATACATAGGAATATGCCCATACATATAAATAAGTTATCAAGTATTCCATCTCAATGATGTGGAAAAAAAGGTTCTGGCTCAGCACACAGCAGGTATAAACTAGGTATTGTAGTAGAATAATTGGAGCTGACACACATATGATCGCTAGGAGATGACCCACACAAGATCTCTATGATCTAACTCACATAAGATAGCTAGGATCTAACCCACACAGGATCACTATGAGCTGAACCACATAGGATCGATAGGAGCTGACCCACACAGGATCACTAGGGGTTGACCCACACTAGATCACTATGATATGACCAACACATGATTGCTATGATCTGACCCACACTGGATCTCTAAAAGCTCTCCCACATAGGATCACTAGGAGATGACCCACATAGGATCATGTGGAGCACTATTCTCATCACAAAACACTGTTGGGTTTCTGCACAAGGCTTGATCGTCTCCGAGAGAGTCTGCTCCCAAAGCCACTGTTCGATTCTACAACTTCCACGATGTCCCTGGAATAATTATCTCAATGTTTCTCTATATCATTGGGGTCTAAATTCAATAGAAGTTTCTTCAAACGGACTCCTGGTCTGTGATTTATTAGCCTTTTGGTCTGAAGGACCTGGTTGGATTCTTTCTCAAAACAATCCGACCATTGCCCAAAATTATCCAAAACTCTAGTGGGGTAAAACCAAGTGACAGTCCCACTATAGGGTTTCAGCACAGTTGACAGTTTCTCAAACATACGTCCGGGGCTAAGTTATGCTTAATCTTTGAGACAAGCATATGACTACTAGTAGGATCAACCAGGTAGCATCACCATCCACATGTGCACCGCTTGAGGTATGACCGAGGAGAGGCCTCAGAACCCCAACACGAGCATGAAATGTCACTCACAACCGTCAATTCATTGGGAAAGGAGATAAAGGCCCCCATTTTCATCCACCGTCATATTCTGTATCCAATACAAGCAGCAACGACTTTTTGAACCATGGAACTAGCATTATCTTCTTAACCCGAGTGCCTGCATCGCAAGGGCCGCACTACCATCCGCCACATAACACAACAAGTGTTCTCAACGGATATCCATGGCCAAAAGAGATTAAATGGATCATTGTGGCTCCGGGTCTGCTCCTACCCTGTCAGAACGACCCTGCCAGACCCGACATAGGCTGACCCGGTCTGGGTTGGCCCGTCCCAACCTGTTGGATCTGGCCTAGCCCACAATGCAGCGCGAACTGTGTTGGGGGGTACGGCAAGCCACGAGTGCCATGAGGGGCCGCAGGGAAGCTCGTCCCAGGAGTTCCGCGACGGCGGCATAGCCGAGGTGTGCCGTGAGGGCCTGTGGTGGCCCGGCCGAGCCTGGGACGGCTCGGAAGAGATGGTGGAGTCTGTGGGATGGCATGGCCGGGGTGGCTCGTCCGAAAGGATGGAGGTTGCGGTATGGCTCACTGAGGCCAGGGGCGGTGTGACACGACCACAGACAACGGAGACTTTATGGAGGAGAGTGGCTGTGGGATGGGGATGGGGACGCGGGCGGTGGCTTGGCTGCGAACAGCGGCGACGGCTCATGCGGCGCGATTGTGGGTGGTTGTGACTGCGGTGCTGCGGGACGGCGGGGTGTCATACCTTCGTTGGACACAGTTTTTGTCGGCCTCTCTCTCCATTCATCATCCTGGTGTAAGAAAATTTCGTTCATCATGAAGAACACAATAAGAATGAACAATAGAAGGGTCAGGCCATGTTTTTTTGGCCCACACCATCTGCATTAGAGCGGTAGCAAGCGGCTCAACAAAAATAGTAGTGAAGAATAAAAAAATCATCAATTTAATAAGAATCATGTATCAACTCATTTTGGTTGATCGATATTCACCATGATATCCTAAATTAGGAAAATTAAATGAGAGAATTCGAGAGATTAATAATAACCACTACCTCATTCGTTTGATTCGTTGAATATTTTCTGTGGGGAAAGAGCTAATATTGTTGGGAATAAGCAGACTTCACTGACATTGGAATTTCCTTGATCATCGGTTAGTTGAAGCTGAAAACATTACTCGTCAATGAATGTCCCCAAAATGAATTTGGAGTCAAGGTTGGCATTCATTGTTTGCGTTCATCATTGGAGAGACTTCTCCCAAGGGTCCATCCTCCCAATTCCACCAAAATGAAGTGATATCCAAAATAATAGATTATGATAACTATTATTTTGTTGGCAAATATTCTAATCGGAATAAATAATTAATTGAGTTTCTGGGTTCTCTTAATTAATTAAGGAAATGGGTTGGCACAATTATGTGTGGAAGGCCTAGAGGTTTCTCCCCACTTAATAGGAAGTTCAAGAGGATTCAATCCTTGGGTGGTCCCCACCACCATAACCTCTCATGGGAGGTTACATCAAGTGGTCCTAACTACAATAACCTCTCAGGGGAGTATTAGTTCATGTGGTCCCCACCTGTGAAAAATCCACATGGAAGATCAAACAAATAAAAGAAAAATGTTACACATATTTTATTTTATTTTATTATTTCATGAAAAACCCAAAATGTAACTTTCACCATCGACCAAAAATCGTCATGGTGAAATTATCCTGATGCGAATATTAGTGATGAGAGTTCAATGGTGCCCTCATATTTCAATTTCAAGCAACGGTTGTAACGTTAGAAAAAACCCACTTGAACGTTTACTAAAAGTACCCAAAAGAAGTTCAAAAATTCATTGTAGGCATTACGAGCCTTAAAAATCGTGCACCGTCATATTTAGTGGACACATAAAATTCCCATTTAAAAAAAATTACATGGAAATTATGAGTCTTTACAATAAAGAACACAATTAAAAATAAATTTCATTTTGGACGGTATAAATAAGATATAAATGTGTTTTACAAAATAATAAAGTTTAAATAGATTATATTACATACTATATCAATCCAATGGGTAGGTTTATACGTATTTGTAAACAATTCAACAAGATAATATGGATTTGAATAATGATGTTGTTCATATTAAAAAATATTTATCTACTTTTGTAAAGGTAAAGACCAAAATTATATGACAATGTTTTTTATGAATCTAAACACCAATAAAAATACATATGTATATAAAATTTTAAATACAAATTCAAATAAGAATAGTTTTTTTTTATTTCATAAGGAATATTATCTACTTTAACGTTATTTAAACATAAAAAGAAATGAAATTATGCTAATGAATTCAAAATGAAATTTAATTAATATTTTGATCATACTAGAAATGTTTTATTTAACTATGGGTATTGGGATCCAATAATAACTGAAGGATTGACATATGTATGGGTGGACAAAATGAATTCTATTAATTATGGTGTACAAATAAAATCATAGGTTTTAAAAGGATGTTACATAAATCTTATCATACCTAAGAATGTCACAAATCCAAAATATTTATATTTTTTTCTAGTAAGAAATATAGTTTGACATTATAAAAAATACGTATATAATATCTTATTAATAATATTCTTATATTGGATTTTGGAAATGTGAATTGATTTATAAATTTCTCCACTTTCAAATAATATTTCTTTTGATTTCAATTCTCAAATTATAGTTTAAAATTTATTAAATATTTTTTTATTTTCTTATAAAATGTGTCATAAAAGTATTTATTTATCTTTATTTATATATGTATGAATTTAATGATAGTTACCCCTTGTTTTTAATTTAGATGATTTAATTCATTGAAATATTTAAATTATTTTTAATAAAATTTATATTATAGAAACATTAAATTCATTTTACTTTTGGAAATAATTTTTCATAAAAAATATTTGGGTTTGTCTGTTATACTTTTCAAACCTTATTTATTTTCTTATGATTTGGATTTTCATAATTCAGTGTTGAGATATTTTTGGAAATTTGAATTAATTTAAATATCATATTTACTTTAAATTTTTTTTAATTTCAGTAAGGTGTATTTAGTCACATTAAATTATGTGAAATAAGTTTATTGACCAAAATAATTTAATTTATTTCTTATATATATTTTGATAAATATATGTTATCTCTTAAAATTTACTCAAATAATTTTAAACTAGAAAATTGATTTATTTATTTATTGAATCTATGATTTTTATGATAAAAAATAGTGGACTTTGTTTTTTAAAACCCTAAAAGAAAAGAAACAATTCATTTCTTTTGTATGTATATTTTAATATCTATTTGTTTAATGAAATAAATTTTGCTTTTTCACTAAATATTATTTCTTTTTTTATTTCATCACATTTGAAAAAAACATGAAAACCCAATAATTTTATATTTTTTAGAAATTATCATTTCTGATAAATAATGTTCACTATATTAAAATTGAAATTAGTTCATTTTGTTTTAAATTATTAATGTTAAAACTACTAATCAGACTTTATACTATTATAATTTTTAAAATTATAAAATATTTATTTTGATGTATTTGATTTTGTTTAAACTGAAATCTCTTTTATATAATATATTGTAATGTTTTTTCTCGTAAATATTAAAATTGGGGGAGTTTTGTTGAAAACGAAGTAATTTTTTATTTACAAAATCGGGTAGTATTTTTCTAAATAATATAATTATATTAATTGTTTTGATAAATTACTATTAACAGTTTATAAAATTTTCAACATTTTTTAAATTATCTATTAATTTGATAAGTATTTTAATTAAAATTTAGTTTATTCGAATTAAATTTTAATTAAATTCTATTTTAACTCTCATCTTTTTTATTTAATTAATATTTTTTAATTTTATTCTTTTAAAATAAATATGTAATTTTTGATGAATATATATATAAGTATTTTAAAAATTTACACTTCATGATATTTTTTTGTATATTATATTTAAATCATTAAAAAGGAATCTCTTGTATAGTGCATTATAAATGTGCATGGTAACATATATAAACCCCACAAGACATGCTTGTAGGAATATCAAATGGGCTAGGTTCAATACTAGGATAAGTACAAGGTGATTGTGATTCTTAAACCAATGTTTATCAGTAGTAGCTTGTCCAAAAAAATGTTCAACAGATATTAATTGATATACATCATACTCACTATTTTATCAAATCGATGTTGGATGCAAAATATAATTATTGGTTCTAATTTATTTATTTTTTTAGACAAAATGGGTGAGAATCCTCCACCAATAGATCATCTCATTTCATCCATCTAATCTCATCCTTTTATCCCATTCTCTCTTTTCAACTATTTCACATATTATTTAATCCCATTATTCGTAATATTTTTTTTTCATTTCCCATCAATAGATTACTGTCTCCTAAAAGTTCACTAGTGAATCTCTAATAAATCCAACTTTTTCCTACTATATTTCTTTAAACATGATGTTCATTAATGTTTTTTTCCTGAAAAATATTCATTATTAATTTTATCATTGAAAATATTATCTCATCTTTTTCTTATACTTCTATATCATTGGGATATTCATAACATAGTTCACCCCTGCACAACATGATTTTTATGGTTAAATGTCTCTTTTTATGGATTCTCGATGATTCACGAGCCACTATTAAAACCCAATTGTGTTTTAATTCTCTATTGGAAACTAATAAAGAGACAAGTCGCCATTGGAATTCAATAGTTAGTTGAGTTACTATTAGAAACCAATTGTTATTCAACAAACTATTGGACAATAATGGTGGGTCCTTTCAGTTTGTGGTTATATTTCGTTATTTCCTTTTAGATACAGGGAAGATGGTTCTTCATACTCAAATTGGAGCATATCATTCTTCATTTGGTTGTAATAGGATTAAATTATTTTTTAATTTTTTATCTTCTTTTTTAGATCATTGTAATATGTGTATTATCAGTTTATTCTATAATATATTTTTTCATTTATAATTATGTTTTTATTTAGGCAGAAACATCACAATTCTCCCATATGATAATTTTGATTAAGAGTTGTAGTTTTGATGTTTTCTTCCTCTTTTATATTTTTGGTCTATTTATTAGCATATTATTCACCCATTATTCATTAATTTTAAACCATTTTTTTGTAATTGAATTTCATGATCCACCATTGGTCACATCCATTATTATGTCATAATCAATTTTTGGAATTATGAAATGGTGATGGATAAGTCACTATTGGACATCCAATAATAGGAAAAAAAATTAATTCATTTTGGATGACTTTTATTTATTTGATTCGTGAAACAATATAAAATGGGATATTTTCTAAATTTATATATAATTGATAATAGATTAATATATTTATTAATATAATAATAAATTTTAAATTTTAATATTTAATGATGAAATATAATGAAATGTTGTAATTATAAATTTCTTTCATAAAGAAATTAAAAAAGAAACCTAAGACTCAAAATATATATATTATTGTGAACTAGAATGTATCATGAATATTTGGGATACTATAATTATAGTAATGGCTCTTGATTAATGATTTCGGATATCTATCAAAATAATAAAAACAATTCAACTGTATATCATTCCCTAGATCATGTTACAATACATCTTTTTCATTCTTACTACCCTACATTTTTTAAGATCTTTAATGACTTTTCAATATATTTGGGACCACCGAAGGACACTAACATCAATTCATCTCCTTCCATGTGATCAATATATATTAAGATTCAAACTATTCAGAATTATGATCATATTATAATTTACAAGTATTTTTTTAATGTAATATTATATCGTTCTATTTGTATTTATTTTTTTGGCTTTATTCATTCACCCATAAATAGTTGGTGATGACTTATTTCATTATGAAACTATCTAAATGGAAGTTAGGGTGGTTACTCCAAATTAAAATTCACAAAAGAAGGTTATGTTGGTGTCCTTTATCAATACTATGTTATGCATCAATGTTATTTAAAAGTAAGGGTCTATAACAAGGATCTTGAATCTCTAAAATTGATGTTCATATTGGGTACTGATTTTACATAGGAGTAGAAGAGCTTCATGAATAGATTATGTAATTTTTGGTCCAAACAATATATATTATGTGATACTTATTTGTATCTTTCTTTTTTAACACAACTCATGAACACTACACTCAATATATATTAATAATTTATAAAATATATTTTTTCTTTAAAATTTTAATTTACTTATCAGCCCAATTCATTTTTTGATAAAAATCTTTTGAACATTTATATAATCCTATCATCCACATTTACATACATATATATAAATTAGAAACATTATTTTGGTTCATTTTGGAATGGATAATTGTAGAGATTGTTTTTTTGTAAAATTACGTAATGTTCCGTGATGTATGATGGTTTGAATTGACGGAGTTGTGGTTAAAATGTGATAAAGGAGAATCGTTTTTTCACTCTAAGATCAATGAATACGAGTATATGTTTGTGGATTCTGAAAAATATATAGATTTCTTTATAACATATGTGTAATTACATGATATTTTATGATTATATGTCACGAAATGTTTAAAATCATTATAATGTGTTCATGTAGTGTATTGGTTAATGGGTATAGTTCATGAATTTGGTTCTGGATAAGAAAATATTACACACCATGAAATGAATATATGACATTAAAAGGTAAATTTATGGTTTTTAATTGATGATTATATACTTTTAATCTAGACTTATTATTCATGAATTATATGATGTGAAGGGATCCAATAACAAGTAACTTTCATGACATTTTATTTTAAGGGTTATAAACATATGATTGTTTATTGATTCAATCACATGGAATTACTCTCTAATCATTTGAGCTCTTAAATGTGATTTAAAATAAATATTCCCATTTCTAATCACTTTTTTCAGTTATTTATCACATTTTTTTAGATTCATTTCCATAGGTGAGTAATACATTGTATTCATCATTACATTTGATCAAATTTACACTATTTTTTTTTATTTTTGGATATTTTTAATATGTGATGATAATCTACTTATTTATTTTTAGATCTGTTGTGTAATAATCTTCTATTTTTTGATCTATTTTTGGTTTTGGAACTGTAGGGGAATGTTATTTCAAGTTTTTCATTATTTACCCTTTCTTTCATCTGATTGAGTTATGGGATGTGATTCTATGACATGATAATAAATCTAAGAAACCATTCTGTTGACTAACTGTTATTTTCGGGTTGTTGGATCTAGTTACGGTTGTCTGCAACCCTAATTTGAAGTAGGTTGCTCCATCTTTACCTGATATTGGATGAATATTATTGTTCTATTTTTTATAGAAAAATTATAAATGAAATTCAATGATTGAATGATTTTTCTGTGTGTTTGAAACACATTTTTGAGAATATATGGGTTTCCCATTTTTTATTAAATGAAAAGTTGTTATAATAGCTTTATGAAATAGATTTCTAATATGATTTACAAATAATGGTTTTGAAAATTTATAACATGGATTGACTTGGGTTCTCAGATCAGTTGTTCAGTAATATGACTCGTAATAATGTTGAGGGATAACCCAGGGGGTGTTTTTATGCCCTCTTGGTCTACATATATTAGTATTTGATATTTTTAATGGTTGATCACTATTGGGGGTTTTACACTAGTATATATAATTGATTCATATATATATAGAGAATTAATCTACTATATTTATATGTCTAGGTACAAGTATCGTAACTAGACTATAAGTTAGTGATTGTTGGAGGGGTGTTATTTTAGAAATGATGAAAATCAAAATATTAAAAAAATTAGATTATTTTGATAAAAATGGTTTAACTATTTATCATGATTTTTCTCATTAAATTTGAGCATTGTCAAGATTATTTTACAAATACTTGTAATAGAACACATGATGGTATCATAGTGATACTTTTCGCATAAAACATTTCCACTGATTTGGTGGTCTGTAGATATTTATTTGTATTAGTATGAGGGGAAAGTCAATGCACTGCATGGAGGTGGAGAGGATTCATTAATTATTGTCTAGGTAGATGGTTGTGTGATTGTGGTAGTTTTCCCACTCTATAACATCGACTGTATCTTTTTATTTTTCCGTTTTTTTAATTTCCTCGTAGTGATTAATATAAAATGTTAAATTGGTATTACTTATAATGATTCCTTTTTATGACATTTATTGTACTTATGTATTATTTTTTTCATTCTGTCATGTGTATATTTATATCATGTTTTCTAATTCAGGTTGGAAGAAATTGTTCTCTATAGGTTTTGTTTGTTCTCTAGTTTTAATCATCATCCCATGTGGATTAGAAACACCCTTTGATTATGTGTTAATTTTTGTTGCTACATGTTTTATAGGGTTTCCAAGTTGGGATTAACACCCCATTTTTTTTGTTTTCTTGATCTATGAAAAAATGGAATTTTTTTCATTCACGAAAACATACTATATTCAAATTAATTATAATTCATTTCATAATAAATGAAAAGAAAATATTCCACGATAAATTATTGGCTAATATATAATTATGTAACACAAAAATATTTTATTATATGTCTCTTTAAAAATAATTTTGATCTCCTTGATAACATTCATTATAGGCATCACAGAGTTCTGACGAACAGTGATTTATTATTATGTGACATTTATATACTGCTCATTAAAAATAATTATTATAAATTGGACTGACTTGATTATGATATTATACGATTTTCAAATTTATAAAATAAATTCACTGGTTATCAATAAAAATTCCATTGAATTCCAAGGAAAGGTTTTATCAAATAACTATTCTTCTATGCATGTTATATTTATGAATTAATAAATGGAATTATTCACTATAGGTCAGGTATTATATTTAAATATAAATATTATATAAAAATCCAAACACTTAGACCATTATATATTTTTTTACTAGGTATAAGATAATAAGAAATAAAATTTTATGCTTAAAACAATATTTTTATAAACAATGATTTTCATCATGTTCTCCAAAAAATATTTAAAAATTAATTTCAGTAAATAATATAAATTACATCATTAAAAATGGAATCTATATTTATAATAATATGTATAGAAGTTGAAAAAAATTACCCTTTTATTTTTTCCCAATATGAAATGAAACGGATGAAAAATTTATCACTTAAGTAAATGGTGAATCATGTTAATATAGGAAAAAAATATGTTATTATATAATTATCATTCTTATTTATTCTATATGGATGAATTTAATTCAATAAACCATATTATTTTATGAATATATATGTGAAATGAACACTTTTACATAAATATGACCAATATAATATTTAAATCAATGCATTTTACATTATTTTACATTCTTAGTTTTATGTATCTATTATGTGTTGACATTAGAAAAATGTGTGTTATGGGAAAATATTAATGATTTTTTTTTAGAAATTAAATTATATTACATTTTTTATTTATTTATAATTTTAATTAATTATATTATTACATTAAAATTTTCAATTTCTAATAAATTATATATAACACTAATTGAAAAATATAATAAATTATTATAATGATATTAAAAGTGAATTAATTTTAATAATTAATATTATTACATGAACATTATATTTTAACATTACTGATTTTTGATGTTTAAATTAATTACATTTGAAGTATAACTTTTGAATGATGTATTTGGATTCAAATTAAATAGTTTCATGATTAAAATTATTGATAATTTTTTAAAATAATATTTGAATAATGTTATTAAAAATAATTAAAATATATAAATAGGAAATTGGATAATATATGGTAAAAATGATCATACCTTTTCCATTTAGGAGCTTATTGTTATATAATATGTTAAATTATAACTGTTTAATAATGAAATTTTTTATTGACCTTCAATGTTAAAGTAGGTCAACTAAAAGATTAATCCCAAATATAATGTTTAAACCACCACAAAAAGATGACAACATTTCATTATATTGACACTTTTCAAGAATATTAAAACCTATTTTGTAATTAATGATCATTTTAAGAAATTTTTGTTATTTAATGACTTTATAACGGTTTCATAAATTTTTACATTCCATTAGTTCCATTTACATCATTTATAATTGGGAATCCATTCATTTTCATATTTACAAAACATTTAATAACATATCTCAACCAATAACATATCATTTATCATCAAAAAATTCTATTACATGTCATTTTGGTTTCATCCCTAAAATTCTATGCTTAATTTCCTGAAGAATGTTTTTCAATAAGATCTCCAAAGAAGTGGTAATTTTATTACAGCTCCTCATTCAATATACTCTATATTATAAATCCTATAAAAATATTTTATTTATCCTAAGATAAAAAATTTCGTATCATAAATTTATTTAATTGCTAGAACTATTTTGAAAAAACCAATATCCACCATCTTTTCCATCATATATGATGTGATGTTTTTACTCTAGTTTACGTATGGTTTGACATATCCACTCAGTGATACAACTCAGTTTTCATCATCATATTTTATTGATTGGTATTATAATAGTTTTAATGTTTATGTAGGATAATGATGAAATTTAATATATATTGAATGATATTATCATTTATATTTTCTAACTTTTCAATTTGATGAGATACAATTATGTCACTCGATTGTATAATTGGACTATCAATTCTCTAATGCAAGGTGATTAGTTTTTCTTTTCTAACTTGCATGGATGTTAATGGAGATAGATTTGATGAATATATATATTTAATTTGATATTATAATTATTCTATAAATGTATATTAATATCCCATTTTTATCTATTCTTACACAGTTGAAAATAGTGTTCATGCATTTTTACATCATTCAGTCTCCATGAAGGATGTAATTAGTTTTATATATCATCCATTTATAGACAAATATAAATAAATATATATGTAATATTAATGTTATTTATAACTTCATTAACATTATAGTGATTATGGAAAAATAATAAATGTAAAATTATTCAATATAACTTACTAAAACATGTATGAAAAAAAGGAAACATTTATTATCCGAAATAGTGGTTTTGAAAAAGAATTATTATTAAAAATTGATAAAATATTATAATAAATTATTTAATTATATAATTTAAAAGGGTATTTTTTAAGAATAGTTATATAAAAAATTATTTATAATATATAGTTTTTTCATATTTTTAAAGGAAATTGAACCTGAGGTGTAGGATTACTTTACTGTTTCATCATATTTCGAGATTGTTAATATTTAACTCCCTAGTGATTGAATTTTTTTACATTATACATATTTTACATAACAAATTATTGAATGTTTCTATCAATATATAATGATTTATTAATTATTCTATTATTATTGTTTGAGTGTTTTTTGAAAAAAAAAATTAAATGTATTATTGTTATGTTTTTCAAAATTAGGTAATTTTATACCATTTAAACCAGTGGTAACAGAATGTTATGTTAACATATGTGTAAGGAATTAATTTTCCTACAATCATTAATAATATATTATTTTAAGATTCCTTTACATGTTTAAAAGGTTATTTTTCAAATAAAATTCCTTCCTTCATATTTTCAATGTTGTAAATATATGTAATATTAATGTGAAAGGGATATAATCTTAAAAATTTATCTAGTGGTATATTTAATGTATTTTCATCATTTTTTTAATCATATTTTCATTCTATTACATTATTAATTTGATTGTCTTCTGATACCATATAAGATATATTATTGGATTTTTTATGATCTCTCTAACTGAGGATGTACTATATTGATACCGATCACAAGACTAAACTATGTAGTTTATTATTATGTTTGTCATTTAGGGACATTATTAAAAATCCAAGCACTAGTTTTAATATGAATGTTTTTATTTATTATTTTCTCCCATTTAATATAAGTTATTCATGAAATTCATTATGGGATTGGAGAGGTCATCTATGTCTCCTCGATGCCTATGTAAGGATTATAAGACAGACTTTTTTATGAATTGGGTGAGGCCTTAACCATTTATATACGATTTTCCAGAAATATTCCTTAAAACTATGTGTTTTATGGGTGACCTAATTCATTTCTCTATATGATTTTTTTATTTTATATTCATGTGATAATTTGTTTGGTTATTATATCCAAGGATAAGATTCAAGAAATTTTGATTATTTATATTGAGTTATTTTATCCTTATTTATTTATTCCATATTATTATTCATTCAGACTTTACTGATTTAAAAAAATCATATTGTCATATATTTATAATTTCAAAAAAAAATTATCCTTATTTATCAATGTTATCTTTCTCTTTACACATATTATAACATAACATCAGATCCCAACCATTTCTTATTTTTATTTTTCCCCATCATGCATGGGAGAGTATTATGATTTAAATGCCAAGAAATGATGACTAAAATAGTTGTGTTTTCAAATAAAATACAATTATGTGTTATATTATCAAATATAATTAAATATACTATTATCTATCTAGTTTTTGAATACAACAAATATATTATGTCTTTTAGGATGTGATTTCATCTATGTAGTGCCAATGTAATAATATATCCACCAAATCTAGGAGAATTCTCTTAGGGTATTGTACATTTGGTATTATAATTTATCATTTAAAATACATGAGAACTAGATTTAAGAAAATAGGGGCTAGTTAATATAAGAAAATAACATACATTGACAATATCTCCTTGGATACCAACAACACATTTATGAGAATAGATATACCTAAATTATGTTACATGAAACAATAATTTTGAAATTATATATTATTATTCATTATATAATCATGAAAATTTACCTTTTTCAAAAAAAAAATCTAGAGGAATTCATGGAAACTCTATCAAAATCTGTAATTCATGTTGGTATTTCATTCATAGTATTGATAAAAAGCTAGTATTGAGTTTCAATCAGACCCTATAATTTTTTATAATTTTTTTCTTTTAAAAAATGTGATATTTTCCTTATTTAATGCGACATTAAACACTAATAATGGATTAAATTAAAATGAAATAGTTGTTTATACTTCATTACAGACAATAATGTGTTTTTTTCTGTTACACACATCTCTAAGATTAGTTTCTATTATACCATATTCTGAGTTAAAACAATACAAGACATATAATTAAAATATTATTATATAATATTTATCACATATCCATTGTAATTTATGGTATGGGAAAGAATAACTAATTACAAAAATTTGTGTTTTAATCATTTATATAAAATTTTTTATTTGGTAAAATATTATATACAAATTATAATAAAACTCTTTTTGAAAATAAAGTATATCATTTAAAAAAAATCACATAAACACTTACTAAATTAGAATATTAATAAAATAAAGATTTGGATTTATATAAATGAAATTTATTTATATTAAATATTCAATAGTATTTTTAACATTAAACTTATTTTTTTTAGTTTAGTGAAAAATCCTATTATATATAAAAAAAATATTCTCAAAACAATATTTTTTTCACAATTGGTATATATATTAAAATATTATTTTTAAACGCATATATTTAATTTATAAAAAAAATTAATATAAAATATAAATATTATAATATCATACTAAGGATATGCTGATTTTTAGGATTATTTTGTATAGTCTCATTTTTTATGAATTCAAACAAAATTAAATTTAATTGAAAATTTCAATTTCATTTAATTTATTTATGATGACAAATAATATTTTAAATTGGTTTTAGAGAAAAAGGACACCAAATATTCATTCGGTAATCTAATTTAGGTCATTTTAATAAATATTATTTTGAATATAGATTTAGAAACATTATAAAATTATGGTCATTTTATCTTTAAAACCATATTTATCAAGACATATGCATGAATAATTTTAAATTTATATTTTCCAAATCTTGATTTTCATTTTGTAAAATGATGTTAATATTTTAAATAAGGATAATGTTTTTATCTAATATGTTAATCATAATTTTTTTGGAAAATTTAATAGTTAATGTAGTAAAACATAATTTCATATGTGAAGGAAAAAGTGGGTAAATTGGTTGTCGAACAATAAAGATAACACTAAAAATTACCTATTCAAATGTATAAATACTATTTTATATAAATAATTTGACCATTAAATGAATATGAATATATAATCTATTATTTTGGACTCTTTTTAGACCATTGAAACATGTTATCACACAATTATTTGTAAAAATACTAAAGAGTTTGTCTTCCCCCACTTATAATAGGCCACCTGTATGCTCTCTTTATCACATGATGAAAACATTTTTTTTGAGAAATTTCCAAGTAAAATCACTTCCCAAAGTCCAAAATCACATTTGAGTATACATATATTGTACATAAATCATATTTAAGAAGGTATGTAGAGTAAATATAAGGAGGATACGTGAAGAAGTTGTAACTCTCATCCACAATCATTTTTATTTTATTTATTCCTCCACCTATGTCATTTATTAATATGAAATTATTATATTATATAATAATCATATTACATGGACTAGTATTTTATTTATTTTATTTTAATTTCTGAAAAACAACTCCACTTCCATAACAAGGGTTACAAAATCAAATTCTATGTGTGTGAAGGACTACCACCAGGTGAATAAAGGTTATACAGTTTTTTATTGACATATATAACAGTTAGACCTAATTGTGGATTTAATTTTTTATATTATATTAATGGTGTTATTATGAATTTTTTATTTTTATATATCACATATCTTTCGTATATCTATTTTGTAATATTATAATTCCACTCATTCGAATAGAAGATTGTTGCCATAGGATGGGATGTGATTCATTCAAGCTTTACCTGGAATGAATTTATGATGGGTTTTATAAAAATATGACTTTAATTTGACATAAAATATACTATTTAATATATATATATATATATATTATTTTATTTTACTTCATCTAATATGATATGAAAATTGAAACAACATTAATGTGTATGTATGACCAACTGCCTCCATGAATGGTGTAATTCATATTATATAAATAAATTTTATAAATTACTCAATAGACATAAGGTAATAATATCTATGATAGTTATATAGTTTTTATAATTATTTATATTATTTATCAATGCTTATATTAAGAGAAACACAAAAACATATATGAAAAACAAATAGGTTATTACCAAAAACATTACATTAACATGGGATTGATAATAAAGTGTTAAAATAAGAACATAATTAAATAATATATTATATGATATATGTAATTATAATTATTTAATTTTTATATAATATACTTATATATATAATAAAAGTGTTTCAAATGAGTGTGGACTAATTCGATACATAGTGTAAGGGATTTCCATGTCACATTATACATTTTTGAGACACATGATATATTCACCACTGATTTCCGTAATGAAGATTACATACTTCTTCGAAATATATTTTATAATTATATAACTAAATAAAATAAGAATTTTAATATTCATATTAGTATATATCCTTTATAGGACTTATAGTTCAAATGTTACCAATATAGTAAGAGATTTTTGTCTAAATTGTTTTCCCTTCAGACGTACGTTATGGAATGTACATATATTATTTCATGATGTGTATGTATATCCCATTTGAATTGTAATATAAAGAATTTATTTTTACTATTGATATTTACTGCTTAATTTTATGTTATTCAATCATGGGTATTATGAATCAATGTAACTAATGTTTTATTATTTATGATACAATCTCACCGTTTATCAAGATTGTTTGGGATTATTATTTAGATGATAACAGATTATGATAAATTTCTAAAGAAAAACATTAATATTTTTATAATTTTGTTGTTCATAATATTTTTTGTTTAACAGTGCCATATTACCCACATTTGTAATTAAAATAATTGATATGATTATTTTTAAGAAAACTTGACCTCATTTCTGTCTTCGGTAAAAAAATAGTTATTTATAAAACAACATTTTTTAAAAATGTTTTAAAAAATGATTTATTTTCCCCCAATGTACTTAAAAATTCATTTTAACATTTTTTATTTTTATAAAAATTATTTAAATGGAATATTTGTGCCATTTTCCAACCAATGCTCATTTGGCATTTATAGAAAACATGAAAAAATCATTATTTTAACATGTATGGCATCAAAAAACATTTAAAACATCATGTATAATAATTTTTTTCACTCATCCATTATATGATTTCATTATTATTTTAGAATAAATAGATTTTCTAAAATTTTAATAACCTAAAAAGTGTTTTTAATGATGAAGTGATATTTCTGACAATAAAAGTTTTGAATGATTTTAAAAATATTCCTTTTTATGGTTTCAATGTTCTTTTCATATAAAGTTATTTTAAAAATATTTTAATTTTTAAAAAGTGTTTTTAATTGAAGTGAGGATATTTTCCACATGAAATATTTTAAACGATTCTTTTAATTTTATATTAAATCCTCCAATGTTATTTTCAATTAATCAGATTTTCAAATGGTTCATTATTTTAAAATTTTCAATTACAAGTTATTTACACATGAAATATTTTAAATACTCTGTCAAAATGATTTTCGATTGTGGATAAAATCCATTAACATTGTTTATGACTTACTATATATATGAAGAAAAGATCACATTCTAATTCTTACTATGGATGTTATGTTATGAAAATATTTTTTTTAAACCCATGTATCTTCCTTGGGTTATACCTTGATAAAATTATGAAGAAAAATATTTTTTTCATGGGTTATTATATGATTAAATAATAAAACTAAAATTATTCTGCTCTTTTTCAAAAGGATATTGTATTATAAAAATTTTATTTGAAAAATATCATTTCCTGTGATCTGATTTGATGAATTTTTTATAATATTTTTTTATAAATATGAATTATTTTCATTATATGATGGGTTGATCTTATATCCTTGTCCAATGCATTGGTTAATGATTTATATATCATAAGATAAAAATGGGAAAAAATTAAGGTCTAAATAAACTGTAGGAAATAAATGTATCCTTATCCTCTCTGGGAAATAGGTTTATCCAAATCCACTATTGAAAAATATAAGGCTTAATATATAGTTGAAAATAGCTGTCTCATGATATATATGAGAAACATGTGTATCATGATCCAATATATTCATTTTTTTGTAATTTATCCTATATATATGATATATATTTCTTCATTTATGATGGTGCCACACATTCATGACCTGTGCTTATGGATCTGGATTTATTTAGAATAGTTTATCACCATTAAGGGATTTTTTTTGAACAAGATAATTTTTAATGATAGGAGTCATGTTTATGATATATGATAGATTGGGTATAAAAATCATAATTTATAATCTGGATCACATACACATATACTTTTCTAATGATCATAGGCATATATATCTTATTTTTACCATTTTGGGGAATCTGAGATCACCGTTTCCTATGATTCCATTCCAAAAGTTATGAGGAAATTATTTATTTCGGTTATTTCTAGGAATAATATTATACTATTACATTCCTCATGTGTTAATTTTTTATTGTAACGAATATTAATCTAAAATTATCTAATATCCATATATGAGAATCGTAGGATGTCATAAATGGTACCATATGAAATGTTTAATTATAATTAAGAAACTATGATGACAAAAATTTATAGATATTTCTACGTATATTTATATGGATATTCATATGTATTTTCCTATGGAAAATTCCAATGATGAGTAAAAGTATATTAAAATATGATTGAATTTTATTTACAGATTGTGGAAGAGATTTTCTAGTAGTTAGATCCTTATACGAAGAAAAAATGGATTTTGATCTAATATAGATGTACCTAGGGGTAATAATATCGATAATAATGCATTAATATAGACATGGTCATCACTAGGTTCTTGAGAAAGATCCTTATTTCACAAATGGTTTGACACATTCAATGGTTGTTCTTGAAAAAAGTAACAAAATCTATACAAACCATCAAGGAATATATAAATTTATTACAATAAACATAACGTTTGGTTAAAAAATCATTTTCAGGAAATCATATATGTAATTTTTTCATGTTTTTTAGATTTTAACATTGATTTGTGTTTATAACACAATGATTTTAGGTTTTAGTCAATGGTGGGATCCTAAATAATATGGTTTAACATTGAATGTGAGGTAAATTTTGATTATGAGAAGACATGTGATATGATAAATATATCAAAATACATTGTGGTTATTCCTTATCAGTTTTAACAGAACCTGATTAACAATGTGTACCATAACTAGCTCTCAAAATCACAAATAAGGTACAAACAATGATCATTGTGATATGAGGTATTCCATACAATTAAGAAATAAATATGTTTATTCATATTTTTCAACAATATGGGAAGAAGCACCCCATGTGTTTTTCTTATAATAACATAATGATGTTTTGGATTTGAAAAATATGGGTAAAAGAATGTAATTCCAAAGGTAAGTTATTAATTTTCATTAATTAATTTGTTGAGAAAAATAGTCACCCTAATATATCATTGAGTGATGAATTATTTATATATGGATTGTATGGCTATTACAAAAATTGATGTCCTTAGGATAAATATCATGATGGAAATAAACATGGTTGTATGAGAAATTGATTTATTACTAATGATAAATATACAAAAAATTAATATAAAAGTAAATATTTATTAAGGAATGATATGTATAATTAGATTTAATTATTTAAGAGTATATTGATGAAATTATGTGTTTATATATTGAAATTCTAGAATTAGGTTATATGAATCTGAAAAAATATAGGGTTTTTTCTAATAAATTATTTAAATCAATAATTGAATGAAGATGTTTAATAATGTTAATGTACAATAAATATGATTTAATAGAATCTTTATATTTATAGAAAACAATTGATTATAAAAATTATAAACCTAAAAATATTCTGGGGTTTGAAATATTGATTATCTGATAATGATATGATTGATATCGATAATGATAACTCACTTTTACCAATGACTTATAAAAAGAGTAACGATTTTTAGGAATTTTTATTATATTACCATTTATGGAGTTTATTTTTTTTTTTGATCTATGGAATATATTAAATAATTTCATGTATTATACATTGAATGATGAATTATGCGGGATTATTTTTTGTTTATAAGTTAGTAAATATTATAACCATGTTTCAAAAGAATTCCTAATAAATTTATTCACTTGTTTGGAAAATGACAATTAAAAACTACCACATTTTTTGGGGTATTAATGATAATTTTATTTTTTAAAATTTATTTACCTAAATTCTAAATATTTTTATTTTAATATCATGGATGGTTCAGAAGTATAATAACTTATGATGTTGTTTAACTTTAACTTTGGATGAACCATCATATAATAATTTATTATTTCATGATATAAATATTTATTCCTAATTTTTATTAACCATTACTCATTGATTGTAAAATAAATATAGATATAATGACATATAATTATTCTCATTGATCATATGATATATTAGTAATTCAGGAAGAAAAAAACACCTTTATTTCTTGGATTAATAGATGAAGTGAATGTTTATCAATCCACAACAAATAGTTAGGACATTGATTAAGAAATTTAATCAAATAAGGTATGTATATATTCTGGTGAAAATTAATCAACATTAGAAAAAGGATCCTAGAAATTTTATTTTCTTATTATCATTTTTTTATGATATCAATTGACATGGACATAACTCTTCAATTTTTGGATTTCATCTGGTTAAATTTCACTGTATCATTCACATTCTTGTTATTAGAGATTACTATCACTCTATATAATTTTATAAAATTTTATTTCATCCCAAATAATCTCATACCACATATGTTCTCAAATTCTAAAAAATATTTTTTAAGTTAATTTAGTTTAATGATATGTTTAAAACTATCCCTTTTTAATGTATTCCATATTATTGATTTTTAGGAGGTTCATATCAGTGATGTAACATATGAATGTTAAACCTTTGACGACTGAGGTGAATTTTAAGGGGAAATCAATTTTGGGGTGTAGAAAGGAACACCCAAATATTTTATAAAATTAGTATTTTTTAGTTAAATTTTATCTCTTATATATATTTTTTGATATACATCACTAATTTAAGCTTGCGTTAAATGTATCACTATGTTTTCTAGAGTTACACACAATGCAGAGATTACCCAAAATGAGATATACTATAAAAATATTATCATACAATAGTTATCACAATGATGTTCGAATGTAAATTACGGTTAATATTAATTAAATTATGAAGTTATTTTTTATTATAGATTTTTATATGATAAATTCTTAGGTGAACAATTAGTTATAATTGTAAATAAAATCATATTTCAAAATAAAGGAAATTAATTTTGAAAAACTATTTTTATGTGTATAAATATATATTATCTTAATATTTTAAACAAATAATTATTGTTTATATATATAAATGTTATTTATATGTTCTATTTTCTATCATATTTTTAAAATTTATGTAATTTTATTTTTATAAATTTTATTATAATAAATCAATTATTAATTTTAAAATTATTTTTTCTCAAAAAATTATTTTATCACATTTGGCATATTTATTATAAAATTAATATTTACAAAATTTATTTGAAAATTACACATTATTTTTTAAAACATAATATCTAAATTATATTATGGTAATGTTATTGGGATTTTTCTGAGAATAATCATTTTTATGAATAAAGCAAATAATGAATTTTCATTGACAACTAGCTTTTCATTTAATTTATTTATAAAGTAAATAAATATTTTAAATTGTTCTTAATGTAATATTAAATCAAATATATATACTTTAGTCAAATATAGGACATTTATGTCAATTTTATATTAAATATTTATATAAAAAGTGTAAATTTTCTGACTAATTTGTCCTTAAAAACATGATCTTACATCACGTCAATGAGGTTAATATTAACTTAATCTCATAAACATGTGTTATTTGAATATTAAATAATAGATCTAATATTATAAATAATGATTATATATTTTATCTAATACGTTCAAATTAATTTTTTTTCCAAATATGAATATATATTTTTGTAAAAATTATTTACCGTGTTTAAAATAATATGGGTTATCTATCATTAAACTAAAATGATAACGGTATAAATAACCTCAAAATTTGCCTAAAAATATTTTATTTCCATTTTTGATAATTTAAATAATAAAGTTATATTAGGGTTCATATTAAACCATTTTAATATATAAAATTATGTTATCACTTAATTATATTAAAAAATACCATGTTTTTAATCTCTCCCATGTATTAAAGGAAAATCCCTCTCTTCTCATCTTCAAAAAATCAATACCATTTTTTTGTACATGACAAACAAAAAAAATTTAAATTAAATAATTTAGTCATATAATAATTATTTTGGACATAAATATTATGAAATAATTTTTTTAGTGCAACCATATTGAGGATTCGAGAAGAAGTTGTGAAATTCATCTATTCCAAAAAAAATCATCCCTTTATCCACATCGGTCAATTATTATTATTATATAAATATAAAATATTATCTATATTACAGATAATTATATGTAATTTGGATTTTATTTAATTACATACATATATATACACATCAATCAGATGGGTTAGAAAATCATCATCAAAGTGTACGATAGACAACACGTCTTGAACTGATGTCATTCATTTTTTCATTAACACCTCTAATAGATGGTCTTGGTGATGTCTTTAATGTATGTTTATTATAATTATTGTATTATTATGAGTTTTAGAATTTTTATATCCAACATATTATCTGAAATTGTATTTATTTAGAATACCACAACATCGATCATGAGTTTGGTGAACAACCACCTTATAAAGTTATGTGATTCGTTAACGATTTACAAGGAATGTAATAAAGATTATTTTAATAAACATATTTTATAAATATAAAATATAAATATCTATGTAATAATATATATATGTATACATATCATTTACTTTTCTTCCATTGAATATGTCAATAAAAAATGGAAAATAATCATGTCTACATATGTCCACCTATCCAATGAATTATGTATTTCATTTTATATCAATAAATATTATGTATTAATAAAAATAATTATACAATTAATATATATGATATTATAATAATTTATAAAATTATTGATATGATAAATACATGATTAAATTATGAGGATGAAAATTAACAATTAAAATATATATGAAAAACAAAGAAATTACTACCTACAATGTGACTTTAACATGATATTGTTACTAAAGTTTTAATAAAAGGACAGAAGTAAATAATATTCGTTATGATATATATTTATGTGTCAATTTTATATTTATAATAAAGTTATATTTTTATATATGATTTTCTAATGAGTATAATGGAATTTGAGACTTACAGTAAGGGATTTCAATCTCACTTTATACTTTTGTGAGAGACAAGTTGTATTCACCCTATATTTCTTTTATTTGGGTTATACAATGAACACGAATGTGTTTATTTATTATTATCCAAAATAATAAAATCTATTTTATATTCATTTTAGTATAATTATTTCAGGGGGTTTACTGTTCATATCTTTCCAAATTGGAAAGGTATTTTTTTCACAATTTTCCTTCATAGAAAAGTAAATTATTTTACGCACCGATATTATAAAACATGGTGTATATAAAACCCATTTGAAATTTAATATAATGAATTTAATTACCATAATGTTATTTTATGATTCATTTTATTTTTCACTTTCATGGGAATTTTGAATCAAGGATACTAAAGTTGACTGATTTTATGATAAAATAAAAACCTTAATCAAGATTATTTATGATTAGATTTTATATTATAAAGTCATATAAACTATATCATAATATATAAATCAAATTTCTTTTAATATATTTATTCGAGATATTTTCATGTATTTATAAAATTCACAAATCTTTTGTAAAGTAACAAAATTTAGAAAAATATTTTTATGAAAGTCAGAAATGTATTTCTCTTATTGTTTAAAATATGTTATCTTCTAAAACCATGTTTTCAAAAATAATTAAAAATTATTTTAAATTAACTTATAGGGTATTAATGTATTTTTTTGTATTTTATTAAATTTTTAAAATTATTTTTATAATATATATTTCATGTCATTTTCTAAAAGTAGTAGTTTGGATTAATCATAAAATGTGAAAGGAATTTTTATTTTACCTTGTAAAACATGAATGGAATTTTTTGACATCATGTCCATTAATGTCATCAAATTTTTATTTAAAATATTTCAAGGATATTATCAAATAAATATTTTTTTAAAAATTTTACGTTTTAAAATTATTATTTTTTGTGTGAAAATGAAATTTTCCTCATTTATTTCTTTAAATGACTTCGATTGATTCTCTATAATTTTTAAATTATATTTTCATATAATATTATTTTCAATGTTTTTTATATTTAAAAACAATTTTTCAAAAATTTAATAATATAATCTAAATGATATTTTTTTAAATAATTTTTAAAACTCTATTTATAATATTTTTGGTTTATATTCAATGAAATGGATTTTCAAAAGTGTTTCTGTAATTAAAAAAAATAAAAATAGAAGATATTTTCTAAAGAATGGTTTTAAACTATCGTTGAAAATATTATTCAACGTATGATTCAATCTAATAGTTTTACCTATGATTTAATTTTATATAAAAACTGAACATTCTTATTCTTTCTCAGAATATATTATTATTACATGATATCTATGAAACTAATTTTCCGTCCATGGGATATTCATTAATTTAAATAATATAGAACATATATTTTTCATGGGTTATGAAATTATGAAATGATGAAATGAATGTAAATCCGTTATCTTTTACAATGGTTATGATATGATGAAATTCTTATGAATCCTATTTCATTTCATGGATTCATATAAGATATTTTGGGATCTTGTTGCACACATATGTATGATGGTCATTGTGTGATGGGTTGGACCAACATCTCAATCCAAATCATTTTTTATGTCTTTATATATCATGAGAAAAAAATGGGAAACATGTGTATGGGATTGATCTACTATGGGAAATAAGTTTTTCTAAATCCACTATAAGAAATAGTTATGTCCTAATTCACTGTTTGAAACATGAGTGTCCTGGTCCACTATATAAAATAAGTGTGTCATTATACACTATTATAAACAAGTGTGTATTATTCCACAATATTGATGGTCTATATATATAAACTATAAATTTGAAATGGTTATCAATATTTATGATGGTTCAACACTTCTATGACCTGATTTTGTGGTTCATGATTAATTAATGATGATTTATCAAAATTGTTCCATGTGTCAAAAAATGATATACATTTATTACATGACTCATGTTTATGATCTATTAAATGTTATTTATGAAAATGTTATGTTTTATTAAAGATAACATACCCTTATAGTTTTCTTATTCTTTCATATAATCATATATTGATATATCATTGATTACCCTTATAGAGAATATGAGCTCAACCATTATTATGTTTCATTCCATAGGTTATTATTAATAGTTCTATGTAATTTATTTCTATAAAGAGTAATCATTGAGATGTACATTGTATGAAATATTGAATACAATTCACTAGATTAAATGAATTTCATTCATAGTTCTAGAGGTACTCCACTATTATGGTCCTCAGGTGTGTATTTGTGTAATTGAGTGAATATTTCCCTCAAATGATATAAAATATGGATATGATAATCCCACAAAAATATAGTTGTAGTTAGATATAAATAAAATTATATCCACATTAGAATAACTAATATAGGTTATGACCTTTATCCATTCACTTATAGAGTAACATTTTGATAAAAATGTGGTATTACAATGTTTAAAAATTTTATATGCTAGAATCCTCCACCATTTAATGTAACTAAAAATTAGTGTGTATAAAAAATCTATTACTTCTATAGAGACTATATTAATATATTTTATATTTAATGAAATTCAGATGGTTGTTATGGAATTATATCAACTCTTTGGGGATACCGATCAATGGTGTTTATTGATTCAAAACACTACGAAAGTGGATGAAATATTAATAATTTAACAGAATTATTAAACGAACCCATTCAGAGAATAATCTTATTCCTTCTATACAATGAGCAGATATGGAGGGACAATTATAGAATCTAAAAAAATGAAGATGCAAATATTTAAATGTACGAAGATAATTTTATTAGGACATCCTGTAATTCTTTGGACCACTTATTTAATACAAAGATAATTATTTTCCATTTATTTAGTGGTATATATATAATGATTTGATGGGAATATGTCTCCCACACTATTTAATTATATAAATATATAGTATCATATTCTATCAAGATTGGGAAATAATTTTACAAGTTATATGGCTTCAATAGAATAAAAGATATGAAGAGGCATTCTTAGAAAATAATAAAAGAAAATAAATAAAAGGGGATGAAAAAAAAGGGTTTAATCTCTAACGTGTAATAACCGTGAAATGAACCAACATGGAACAAACATACTAAGAATGTGAGTTTGAAAAAATGTTTTAGAAAATCTAGAAGTCTTTTGATTACATGGGAAATAACAAAGAATTTCATGTTCATTGAAACAATGTTAATGAGATGAGTCACTATGAAAATTATTATAACATGTATGGAGGGAAAATTATCTAGAAAATACTGGGGTAGAAAGGAAAATATTTTTTAATCACAATAGAAAAGGATGATGTTCCAAATGATGTGCTGGAAAGAAATATAATAATATCCCAAAAATCTTCCACTACTTTATTAGATTATGGATCATCACATTATTTTATATATACTAATTTTTCTATGAATATATGTTATTAACCTAGAACGATATGATGGGATTTATTAGTGAATAGTCAAAGTGGATGTCTCTTTTCATTAAATATGTGTTAGTTTGTTCTAATTCTGATACATAAACCTGACCAATTTTATCTAAATATTATTGTACCCATGGTGGATATTCATATTATACATGGTATGTAATGGTTTTAATAATATAATGAAAATGTTTTTTCAAATATAAGAAATTATGATATTGGTTAATTTTTGGAATTACTTATTATTATTGGGGATAATTCATCAGATTCATGTCTAGATCCACCCCCAATAGCTCATTTGAATGAAATTAATATAGAAGAATATAAGATATTTTATATAGCTGGAAAATCTAATATTACATATTAGGATGTACCTATCACGTATGAATATATTGTTGTATTCCAAGAGGGTTTTCCAGGACACCAACTAGAGCTTGATATTGAGACTTCCATTGATTTTATCCCCCATGCAAGGCCTATATCAAATAATCCATATAGAATGCACTATTATTAATGTATGAAATTTAAGAAAAAACTAGAGTAGTAATGTAATAAGGTACTTGTATTCTCTAAAGTTTCACCTTGTTAAGGCCATTCAATTTTCACGAAGAATAATGTTTGATCTATGAAATGGTTCAATGATTATTTTGAAACCAATGATTCTATTATAATTAACAATTATCCTCTACTACATATTTATCGATTATTCAATCAAATTTATGGAGCACAACATTATTCAATGATTGGAATAAATTTGGGATATAATCAATTTGGAGTAAATAATGGTGAAATTGTAAAGACATCCCTTCCTATGAGGCTATACATTTGAGATTATTGAAATTCTTTTTTGACTGACCAATTAAAAATTTATTTTTATTGATCTAATGAATAGATAGTACAAATATTATGTTGATGATTTATGGTTTTATTTTTTATTAAAACGGGTTGTTCTATAAATGTTGTGAGAACCATTTGAATCACATGTGAGACATTATTGAGATAATTATAAAAAAAGAAATATGTGGTTAATTTTTGATGATTTAATTTCATATTTATTTAGTTCACATTCATATATATATTGTCTGTAAGGATGTAATCTAAATTAATATAGAAAAAAAATTTATCCAAGAACGTCTTACACTAGTGAACATAATTGACGTATGTAGATTAATTGAGTTGGTTGGTTACTATCTGTTATTATTTTTATTTTTTTTATATAAAAATCCCACTAACCTAGAATACTAAATATGGGGGTATACTTATATTATAAAAGTATATAGAGAACATTTTGATGAATTGTCGAAGAGATTGATATATTATCATATATTTAATATACTATCAAGAAATGATGTATTTTTTAAACATTGTCATACATCAAAGATGTAAGAAGATGTTTTCCATTTGTATAAGTATAAAATTATTACCTACTCATCTAGATAGTTAAATAAACATGAACAAAACCATTCCACTCATGATCTTGAGTTTGAAGATATAATAATTTCTTTAATGATATAGAGGTATTTTCTCTATTCTCAAGTATTTGAGATATAAGCTGACCAAAATCTCCAGAATACTTTTTTCGTATAAAAATATCATGTTGATGAAAAAATATAGATCGCGTTGCTCAAGGAAATGATTACATGATACACTACGACCTTGGAAATTAGAATAATGTAGTAGATGCATTAGTCAAGAAAGACGATATGGTTATGAGAAATATATGGATCCATAGGGATCCTATGTTCATGTATAAATTAAAGAAGACTTTTAGAATTTCTTATGGAATGTGAATTAGTAAATATCATCCATCATCACCACATATCTCCTCACACCATAGGATTTTTATCATTCCAATTTTCTGGAATCCAAAACCTCGACCTCTAAAATATAACCCATGATTAAGATTTAAAAACCTACTACATTCGTCCATGTATGATTGAGGTATTCAACATGTAGTGAGAGGTTATGAGGTGGTAGTAGAGGGATTGTTACCAATGATATAAATTCAATCCATTAGAATTAAAATTTACTTAAAATCTAAAACAACCTAAAATATAACCATATTAACATATAAAAAATAATATAATATCTAAAAAACATAAATTCAATATTAAAAATATATTTATCGTGTGAATATAATGTATAAATAACACCAAGAATATTGAAATTACACATACAGAACACCAAATGACCAACTGGCCTATACTGAGGTCTATAATTTATACCCATCCATCTATATGAATTCCATACCACTATGTCTTGTTTATAGATCTCTATTCATTTCCTATTTGACGAAGCATTAAATATTCATTCATCTTAGTGGTTCTATGGAGTGTATGAGTATATACACAGTTTACAACTATCAGTGATGTCGATATATAATACCAGCATGCCTATGTTTTAATGAGAAGTGAAATATATCATAATAATAATAATTAACTATCCTAATCCTCTATGTGAACAAAAATCCATTGAATGATAAAATTACTTTCATTGGCCATTTCCAATGTGGTATGATTCCCCATAGATTTACACACCTCAATGGTGAATTCATCATTAGTGATCATCTCAAATCCATTTAACATTTCATCACCATACCTTGGGCCTCTTGGTGGATGATGAATCAATTAACCATAATCGACAATCACCAACCAAATATAATTTTTCAATGGAGATTAACTACTCGAAAAATATATTGGATTCCATTCCATGTTATTTATCAAAATAAATCATTATTTCTTGTATAATCCTATGAAATACACATCCTAATATTAGATGATCAATATAATTTCATGATACTTCTCATATATGATGGGAACCACATAACAAAAAATACTGAACAATAAAAGCTGTCACCCTATAGGTTTACATGACCATAATAACCTCACCCCTATAGGGAGTGGAATCACTAACCACTTATGTCAAAAACCCAATGAACATCTACTACCCCCTCCATTTATAAAGGTCAATACAATCAAATGTAAGAAAAATGATTCATGTCACTTCATAACCACATTACTCTCACTGATCACATTTCAATGGAAATACATTAATAAACAAGTAAAATGTTCTATAAAAACAAGATATTATTTTCCGAGAATTTGAATCAAAAATTCAAACATGTTCACCACATACATAAAATACGCAAAAACAATAAAAACTAACCAATACTAATAAAATATCACATTATATATGGAAATTGAATGTTGAATCGTTCTAAATAAAATATGAAATGATATTTATTCATATAAAACAAATATTTCATAAACACATATCTAATAATTTATATATCGCTAAACTACTAACAATATACAAGAAAATTTTTTACATCAACTATTATAGTAATAATGAAACTAAATATTTTTAATCGATAATATAGGGATAAATTACTAAAATAAATATATATGTTTTCATTCCATCATAATTTATACAATATAAGAAAAAAAATAAAACATCTGTTTCACCATACACATGGTGACACCTAGAGATAGATTTCTCAAAAAATGGTTGAAGAAAAATAATGATTGCACTAAGGGGAGAAGATGTGAATAAGAGGGGAGTAAGGGATGAATCTACAAAATTTTGTTATAAAATTATTCCCCATCAATTTAATGAAATTATAAATTACTTCAAAAAATAAAAAATTTAAAAAATAACTATGAATCTACTAATTTCTCGGTTATCATCCACCACATATTCATTACATGATCACTAGTCACCTTGGGACAACCAAGGCATTATTCCTACTTTAAAATGAAAATTGGTTACCCAATAACCTTCAATGAAGTACAAAATTTTATCTATATTAAATGATAGATTTCATGTACTCAACTAGATATCATAAAAAAGGACCCCAGTGTTTAATAATCTGATAAAAATATCATACATACTTAATTACAAATGATAAACCCAATTTTAGAATTAACCACCTAATTAAATGGGTAATAAAAAACAACCCACTTTTAATAATCCCACCCATAAGAGATGTTTGACCCAAAATCTGACTATAACATATGTATCCCCTTCAACATATTGTTAGAACACATACATTATATCAATAACATGTAAATATAATTAATCATATTACCAATAGTAGTGATTTAGTTGATTCATTATGTGGGTACTCACAACAATATTAATATAATAATAGGTTTTATAATAACCAAACTACCCAATATAATTATTTCACTGAACCATCCAATCATCTTGGAACACATACATTAAAATAATAAAGTATTTATTTACTACACCTAAATCATTCTTATGAATTCTGAACCCTTACATGGTCATTATACCTCACTCATAACATGCAATGTAAATCATTAACCGTCATGAAATAAAAAATAAACACAATCACAATATTCCATATATTGTCAATGCTCTATAGCATAGATAGAAATATTATTCTTGATTTTGCGTTTATAACCCATGTTGTAATCTAGATATTTTATAAAATTTTGGAAAGAAAATAAATGATATCCCCTATAACCCTAGTTTATCATCATTTCCTATAATTGGAGAATTACATACATAAAAAAATTGTGTGTCTTACTCAATTAATAGTTGACATTCCCTTATCTAATGCTTTATTGTGAATCGACCCTTCATCTCTATTTTTCTACATGGTCTTCTAAAAAAATCTATAAATATTGAATATTTCAATAGAGAAAAAATTATGTGGTAGTATATCATAATATGTCTTAAATTTTTGATTTCCATCCATATAATAAACTCATTAAATATAAAATAAATTTAGGTGTCATAGATGATTTCATACATGGACCACTAAACAAGTTATCAGTATACATACACATATGCCTTCTTGAAGCATCATTACCTTCCCCTGGATGGGTATACCACTATCAACAAAACTCCACTTCATTTTCAATGTCTTATTCACTATCTCAAAAATAGGATTGAACCAAAAAAGGTTCAATTATATAATGATGTCATGAAAAATGTAGTCCTCCATCCAAAGTAATTTGGTATGGTTTTCTAAAATGATTCAAAATCCATACTGATTGTATCATTTTTTATATTTTATATATCCCCCATGTTAAATTCATGAACACCCATTATTTCCCTACCATCTATATCATTGGTAAAAAAATGAATTAATATAACTACAATGACTTTTCAAGAGATTCACTCAAGTCTACAATATATTACATGTAATATAAACTTGTATTTTACTAATTTCATGATAATTTATGTCACTACATTAACATTCCAATGTAGAATGATCTTTAACATATACAATGAAAACTAAATAGTCTTGGTCCACAGCATAGCTTCATAGGGTATAATCATGTCCTAGAACAAATGAGGAAACTGATATGAGAATTTACTAGTTATATACACTATAGAATAATTGACTCTAGTAGTACCCAAATCATAATTTTTAATAACCTATATTAGAGTCTCTTTTTTATAATCTTTAAAAATTATCCAAGTATTCCATTGATTTTTTGGATACTATAAAACCGTTACTCAAATTTTATTCTAATTTTGTTTATTAGGGGACTCATGTAGTACCTACCTACGGGGCACACCATCGGTGCCATTATAACACACTAAAAAATGACATAATGATAGAATATCACATCCAATAATATACTATACATAATGAATATATATATTTTATGAATCCAAAATAGGGGATGATGTAATTTAAAGTTCATCCCATAAGAAAAAAACTTTTCGATCATAACCAATCCTTACACTATCCTACATTATATCCACACAATCAAATACCATGTTATAGAAACACACACCACACACATATATATGATCCACAAACTCCTTAATAGTAATAATTATTAAACTATATAACATAATTATAATTCTACTATGATGATATACTGAAAAAAAATTATACCCTACATTTGATAGTTTATCTAATCCAAATCATTTTTAAAACTACTGATCCAATATTATAAAGCCACACACATTTATTATAAACACTGAATATTCAGAAAAAAATCATTTAAATGTTTTTATTTTTATTCTATATTGATGTAATTGGATTGTTTTTACAATAATGGTGAACTCTAGTTGAACACTTCAATTAGGATACGATAGTGAAAAAATTAAACATCACAGTATTAGATAATTTTTTTAAAATTATTTTTCTATTACTGGGATAATAGTGGATGTTTATCGAATATAGTGGTTGAGGTGGTTATAAATACAAGTTATTATACCTTTACTTAAATCCCACAAAAGATAGTCCTTATAAATCGAATGGTTGTTCATGCTGTTTTACTTTAGAATGTCTTTTTTAAAAATTATGTTATACCATGGATAAAATATTATACTTAAGTATTTCAATATGTAATTAAATACTTTCATGACATAATAATTTAAATTCAATCTACTAATAATGAAATAAATATTTTATTATGTAATTTAATTGTTTTAGGAGGAATGTTAAAACAACATAGTCATTAAATTTCCTCTTTACTTTCCATCTTGTTATCATTATTTGATGTCCTATATGAGTTTCAGAAAAAATGATTTATATGTCAATGATTTTTTACTATGTTTTTTAAATTACATTCCCATATTATAGTATACTATGAATTTATGTATTATTATATACTGTTTTTTGGTTTAGTAAAATTCTAATGTGTTTCCTTTTGATGGGTGGGGATCCAATTTTTATAGGTTTGACATTTGGACCAACACAATAAGTGGTATTAAAGATTTTCCTAATTATTAGTATTAAAACAATAGTCTATATGATGAAGCATTTATAATTTCTTATCACTATATTGATTCTAATATAGATTGAAATAAATGAATTATATGTCATTGGAAGTGGGTATTTTCTTATTGAAATATTTGGTGGAGGTGAATTTATATTATATTAGATGAATATAAAATATTATCTCAACAAAAAGAATTGGTATATTTAATTTATTTGATTAAAGCATGATAAGGGGGGGAGTTATTGAGGGTAATGATTGATATAAAAGAAAAAAGATTTATGAGAATGAATAAGAATGAAATATGAAACATAATATCAATATAAAAAAATACAACTGGGTTGACATGTACCCTAGATGATATTAATAGAAAACCTAAAAAATTGAATAATTTATTTCTAATTCAATGACATTTCATTGGTATTTCATTAAATGGGAGGTTAGTGACTTTTCATTTGTATGATATAAACTATATTTGTAGTTTTAATGAACTAGGTGAAGTTACCATAAAAGAGCATATGTAAAAAAGTGATTTTAATGAAATCATCGGTAGATTAATGGGGTCAAATGGTTACAAGGATCCATGATTTTGGTAGAAATATAGATCTAGTTACTGTGGATGTGAATAATTTGATTCCTGGTAAAGAACAGTACAGGATGGATGACTATGTTCCTTATAGTAATTCACATAATACTAAAGTTAGGTAACACAAAACATTAAGGGGAACTATTATTTAACTATAATCCATGTCACGGGAGATGATCCATGGAAGTATTAATTGTATATGTTATTACTTCGAGATTTTTGGTATGTATAATCATATTATTGTGATCTACATAGATCATAGATAAAATTATCGAATGATTATATAATGTTTAAATTTTATAATTTAAATGGATGCCTGAGAAAAAAATATTTATATATTATAATATTTTTTTATTCAACGGTTTTTGAATATTGATAACCATTAAATTCTTTAAAACCAAAGGGATTCATATAAAATAATTTATATGTAATATTTTTTATAGTTACAATTGTAAATAATGAACATTTAAATGTTATTACAAGAATGATCTAAACTTATCTATTGTACAATGATATTTTATTATAATTAAAAGAAGGTATATATATTCATAAACTAGAAAATAACATCATTTATGTTGTTCAGTTGGATAATAGTGGCTAATAGACATCCTTTTTAATAGAATTCAGTATGTAATTGTATGTACCTGACCATAAAATTTACATATTCTATTGAATATATACCTGAAGTAAATTATTTTTACCTTCCGAATGATATTTTATTTTAATAGTTGTATATAATTTTATCGTAAATCTTATAATAAAATCTCATATTATTAAAATTGGAAACATTCATTGATTATCATTTTCTGAAATTATATAAAACATTTAAAGTAAAAATTTATTTATATTAAAGAGAAATGATTAAAAATTTCAATAGTATTTTTTAATTCATCTTAATTATCCTTAAACACTATCAGAAAATTTAGAATTTTGGATGAGCATAGAAATATTAGTAAGGGGAATAAAAAAGAAGAAATAATCATGTATGTCTATTTTAAAATCACAAGATCCTAAAAAGAGTTTGTCCTTAAAATATATAAAATTTGAGATGTAATAATCATATAATTACTCATTAAATCACCATTAATGATAAAATATTATCATAAACGATTTTATAACAAAACATTAAATAAATAAAAATCATAATCAGGAGGGTTCGTTAGAAAACATGAAAAACCATGACAAATATACTATTTAAAACTGAAAATTTTACCTAAAATGGGTGCAATAATTTATTTAAAAAATGATATTTTTATTGACATTTTAAATTAATCATTTCCATAAAACCACTATAAAATAATATAAAATTATGGTACATTAATGGGGACATAATTTTAATAGATCCATTATAGATCTTATAAAAATTGGAAAAACTGTATTATTGAATTCCGATAATACTCAATGCATTGGAGTGTTATGTAGGCACATCCTTCATATATTCTATATTAGGATCACCCTGTATCATACACATTAATTAAAGTAATTATTAGGATTGAAAGCTATGAACAACTAATTTGAACCTATATTTACAAAAATATGATATTAAAATGACCATTCTTTTTAATTTTTCTCAAAAAAAATCACACAGGGAAAGGGAATGAGGGTACTGGATAAAATAAAATAGGAACATTATAAATTTATATAAAAAATAGAATAATCGTTATGGTTGTAGGAATAAAAATTGATATATATTATAAAATAATACATTCCTTTTTCCATTTATAATGATAATAAAACATTCCATAATAATATTTCTATGTAAAACATTAAAAAACATGAAAGAGACGTAAATTCCCTTTATAATTCATTTATTTGAACATAATAATAGGAATAAAATAATATTTAAAATATGATAAGGAAGAAAAAAAGCTGTAACAGAAACATATTAAGATGATTTTATGTGAAAGTCTATTTACAAGTTCCCAACATGTCATGTGCATTCGTTATCTTCTAAATAATAAATATTATTTAATTATTAGACATCTGGGGAAACATATTCATGTTTATTATTATAATTTTCATTTCACATATTATTTTCTTCTATACTATTACTCAATATATTAATTTCACATTAGATATTTTGATTATAATCATCCCATATGTGAAAAATGAATTTGGTAGGTTTTCTATTGAAAAAATGGTCAATATAAAATAATATATAGGATAATAATAAATATTTAATTATCATTATTATCTATTAATTATTATTATAATATCAATAAAGATAAATGATTATTATAACTAAAATATTTTATAGTGTTATAGATAGATGGTTGTACATACATTTGAATTAAATTTCCAATTTTTAATGATAATTATGTAAAAAAGATATTTATTATTTTCTCCTAACAAAATGATTATAATATGATAATTAAATAAATATTACCTTAAATACATTATTATATATTTACATGAAATTTAGTGATTAAAAATGAATCACATGACTTTATTGATGTAGTAGTATACACTATAATATGAATGAAATTATCATGTATTATTGAAATAATGATGATAAAATAGGTTTTAAATTAAATCTATTCAGTGATAAATATATCATGAATATAATATATATACCAAAAATCGTTCATTATGAAAAATCATGAGATAAGGTGATGGTAAATGAGTTACATCAGTTATTGGGGACATGGTCAACCTTAAAAATGAATAATTGATTACATCCCCATTATATAGAGTGTGGAGATAGATATTGGTTATTTAATTAACATAATATAATCACAAAATATTTTAGATAGTAATGTTATTATATCATCAATGATATGTCTTATATGATGGATCTATAAGAAGAAATATAAAAAAAATTCAGATTAAAATGATACCACATATTTGAACAACCACTTCTGTTTTAAGAATAAAGATTTCAAATGATGGTTTTATAATCTAACCAATGCCACTATGATTATTGAATGGATACTTGGTAGTAATTTTCATATTTATTTTATAGAATAAATTATTCATGAATTCTGTAGATATGTGAGTAAGAGGATCAATTTTATCATATAAGAGAAGGGGACCTATTTGAATTTCATAAAATATTAAATAAATATAAATTAACTTTTATTTTAAAATACATAAAAGTTGTTAATATTATAAACTAATAGCAGATTAGTCTAAAAATTATCATCTAAAAAATATAAAAATATTTAGATCATATTTTTACAGTAATCTTTCTTGACCGTATATTAGGCATTTCAAAAAATATGATGATATATATATATATATTTCACACAAAAGGTGTTATAATAATTACTTTAAAAGAAAAATACAATCAATATAAAAAGGAAGATATAATAAACCATATCAAAATCAATTGTAAAATATATGATTTTTTTGAAATTAAAATAATTTAAATAAGTATAATTTATTATAAAATAACATTAATGACAATTTCGGAACTATTCATTTAATTTAACTTTTAAAACAATAAGCAAAAATGGAATTCTAAATCAATGCTTCAAAACCTCTCTAATATGTTCAGTTTTTCATGAAAATAATTAAAATCTATAAATATCATATATATGATTATTTTTTGGGTTTTTAAAAGAATATTTTTAATTTTTCAATTTCGTTCACAAGTACTATATTAGTTTTTCAATGATATTATAGAAATTATTTCATCAATAAAATTAGAAAAAATCCCCAAAATAATAATAAAAGTCATTGAATTGAGTATTTATTTCCAACACTATTCTATAATTACCCAAAAAATTGTATCATTTATTTATGAAACTCATGAATCATAATAAATTTTTGTTTGGTTATAAAAAATAATAATATAAAAATAAATGTAAATTTGATAAGAAAATAACATCTTTTGTAGATATAGAATAATAAAAAAAGGAAAATTAAATGGATATACATATGAAATATTAATACATTAATTAAAATGAACTCCACAAAATTAAAATTTTATAACAAGACCCCATTCTATAAATATCATGAAAATGTAAAGAAGCATTAACAAAATAATAATCACTATCAAATTATGTGGATGAACATTTTTATGTTATTTAGCGACGGATGAATGTGAAAATTATAGTGGATTTATTTGTAAATACGAACATTTTTCAGGATGATCATTTTCAAATAGAATAAATTGTAATTTTGATCATTAGTCAATAAATTAAGTGGAAATTATATTTGTTTCTTTTGTAGAGGAAATTAAGTGACCATCAATATTGTCTTATAGTACAAAAAATAATGTATTATTTTTATATAAAAAATAAACTATTTAGAATATGTTATATGATAAAATATATGTTTTAAATAAATTCTAATTTCATTATATTATTAAAAAATATTTTTTAAAAAAAATAATTTAAATGAATGAAGTCTTTAGTAATTTTTATAATGGTTTGATAATTAACTGCATGAGAATAAATATTAATTATTATTAAATAAAGATTAATTTAAATATAAAATTACCATATTTTGAGTTTTATATGGTAAAATTAATATAATTTTTTATTCAATACATTGAAGTAAACATTGGTCATATTTAATGTAATTTTCTAAAATAGATGATTTTTTTATAAAATCTGAAACAACAGTTGTTTATAAAATATGATAGAAATTTTGATATAATTAATATATGATCATGATTTTAAATTTATTAATATGAATTATTATTAATTTTTTTTATGAAACAACATAATCTATAATTTTTTAAACTAATAAACAACTACTTAACCTTATGAAAACCATGATATTCAAATTTAAAATCAATATCTTTTATGTGTTATAAAAATATCATAATAAAATTCATTTTAACCACACATATACAATTAAAAAATTTAAATAGATTTTATATATTAAATTATATGATCAAAATTAGTTAATACGGTCAATTTCATGTGTATAAATAAAAACTATGTCATGGTAAAAACATTATTATGCAAATATAGGTAAAATATTACAACGTGTTAATGTAAAATGGGATAATCATAAAATAATTAAATATAAAAAAAGTAAATGGGTGCTTAAATTATTGTATAACCATAACCACCCTTTAAAATAGTAATTTACATCTAATACATTGTAATAAATTCTACCCAATTTAGTATATCCTTAAATATAAAATAATCATTATATAATCACATAATGGAACCCCTAATATAGTATAAATATCATCTCCCCTCCCATATTTCAAATAAAAATACATCAAAATTATGTTATAGTAATTATATCTCCCAAATATTCCCTAAAATGATCCCTCAGGGTCCCATGTTTTCCACATCTTGTTTTAGGAAGAAACTATTTATGGAATGTGAATTGTTCTATTCCAATTCATCATCCAAGTAGCCCTTTTGTGTATAATTTTAAAATATTAAACTAATATTCCATAAACATGTGATATTACCCTTAAAATAAATTACTTTTTTATTAATTATATAACATAGTTCCCTATAATTATTCCCTTTTCATAAGCCATAATGTAGATCTCCATATTAGTGAATTAATTTCATGAATCTCTCTTTTCTATATGAGATATTATCATATTATGAAAACTAAAACCTATATTATTTTCATGCCTACTAACATTGATTTAGAAATTTATTATTTATTCATAAAATTACATGTATAAACCCAATATTTATTTTTCATGGTAAAAAATAACATTCTTAAGGCCAAATGAAAATATATACTAATCGGTTTTTTATAAAACCCATTTTATATATTTCATGGGTTATTGATGGTCTATATATCTTGGAATAATCCCTTGGTAATGGTTTTTTATGCCTTGGTAATATGATGTCTATTCCACTATAGTTTTCTAGTGAAATGGGTACATACATCATGGAAAAACTAATAGGTAGTATATTTTTTTCACTGTAGTGATAATTCTTAGTGATATGCATATAAATGACTCAATGTTTACATTGTAACAGAATATACTTGTTATTATTGATTTTCCTTTTATTATGATATGGCTCATGTTCATATGATCATGAATTATTATTAGGTCTCTTTGTAACATGAGAAATTTCTACATTGATTATATCATTTCAATGTTATATTCCCACAAATTTCATTATTTTAAGACTCAATGATATGAGATGTATAAAATGTAACATCGGATAATCCAATTAATATTAATTTGATGTGGAGTTTAAGATGGTTTCAGTTTCTATGTATTATGACTCTATTTTCATAACATTAAACCAACAATGATACTTTGACTTGAAAATATTATAAAATTTAGTGAAACATTTTTGAAATAATAATGTGGGGTACCATATATTCTATTTTTATTACTGTTTCATGAATTACATTATTATAAAACATAGAGAATTTAAATTTTTAAATTTCCATATATAATGTAATATAATGTTCCAAATCACAGAAAAATGTAAATAATGGACATATATATTACTTTTCTATAATTATGGATTATATATACTCATCCAATAATTATAGGTAATGTATTAAGGTCATTATTTATTATTTATAGATTTTTTGTATCCATTATAAGTTATTTTATAGTTTAATCTGGTAACAAAATTAATGAAATTAATATTAACAATGTCAATAAATAAATTGAAAATATTTACCAAATATAGACCCACTTATTCAATGTAAGGAATCCATTATTAAAAGTTCTATTCTTAGAGGAGAACGAATTCAATTTAAAATGACACTAACAAAACACGACGAATATTATTTTTCTAAAATGCCTTTTCATGAATAAATTAAAATTATAATAAATTAAATTATAATATTCATTAAAAATTTGTAATTCAATTATTTAAAAAAAATTCAAATAAAATATATAATTTTAACTTATAGATAATATAAAAGAGATTACTATTATAAATTAAAATCATAATTATCACTTTTCATTGAAAAATAAAACTTTTTAGGAAAATATTAAAATGTCACCATAAAATAATTTTTATATGATGATTTTAAAAACTATTTTTTTATCGAATATTTATCATAGAATTAAATAAATATAATTCTCATATTTTTAATTAGAAGTTAATAAAACCATGTTTTTAATAGACAATATTATTTAATAAAAGTGCGAATTTACAAATAATCATGTGGATAATTACTATGAATTAATCAATAAATTTTTATTTATTACTCCCATTAAATTAGTTTAATAATTGGTTTAATCCTATCCCAATGCACAAATTCAATTGAATGGTTATAAATATCATATTTAAATTATAATTTTTCAGGGATCAATTTTTATTGGTGTTAGTATTTTGTATGCAATTAAACATAGTATTTGTTTAAAAATATCTGGATATGATAGTAACTAAAGGATCCATTACTGTGTTATTAAGATTGAAGGATCATATTCTTTATTTGATTCATTTTTCCCAAATATGTGAGATGGATATAAAAAACCATTGATGAATTTGAGTATTTTCATTGTAATACATGTTACCTTAGTGAGAAGAACATTATTTTTCATCAAAAAATCATTGATGAATATTGATAACACAAAAAATGAATTTTTATGCTAGAGAAATAAGAAATGGATTAATTCAATTTGGATGGTTGAAATCCGATATTTCGTAGCTATTTCTGAGTCATAGTTCTTTATTCCACCGAATCCTAGTCATCTATAATGATATATATCATTAAATTATATTGTCTGTCAAGTATATAATGACAAAGGATGGGGTTAATTATATTTAAATTAAATATTATGTTTTTATTAAATTTATAAATTCTATATTGATGATCGAAATAGAAATTGGACATAATTTTAGGTTTAACAAATCATATAACATAAGTGAATACAATATTAAAAAATTTCAAAACAATATTGAGTATAAGGGGACTAAACTAAATAAGATTGTACTCAGAAAACAACATAAAAATGTTTTAATTGAGTGGATAAATGAAAATTTTACAGATAAGGAACTTCTCATTAATGAAAATTCTATAATTCATAAATAAATTTGGATAGAATAAACCAATATTATGTAGTATTTAGTTAATATAATTCTGAAATTTGTAATGAGAGAACACTACTAGAAGACCAATGGTCATAAGGTCCCCAATAGTTTTCTATGTTATTGAATTTGGATGTTTATGTACTTATATATCAATTCTATGGATAAATGAAAACATGAAACCATTCCCAAGGTGTATTGCCTAATTAAATATGAGAATTAATTCTTTGGTTTATAATTATGGGATGATTAAAATTTCCATGTCCCTAGTAGTTAAACTATTCTCTTAAAAATAAGATCATATATAATGATCAAACCCTTGTTATAAAATAATTTCAAAGAGAGGTATCATTTACTGCAGTTCTAATTGACATTAATTCTTGTATTAGAATATTTCATTTTACAATGAGAACAATTATTATTATATATTAAACAAAATTAATATGAAAATATGATGTTTTGGAGACAACATGTTATCCTAATTCTTGAAGAAATTATCGAGAAGTTGAGTGATATATAAATGGTTCCCCTAATATTAGAATACAAGAAATATTAACACCGAGAACTGTAGAGTCTAAAGATGAGTTGAAAAAATCATTTAGATCTATGTGATTATTACAAATATGTTGATCTAAAATAATTAACAACATGTAATGGATTCTAGATAATATAAATTTCCCCAATAAGTATAATCACTCAGTTATTAAAAAATGTGATAGTTTGTGATGATGGATGAAATGAATGTATTTTAGTTCTATGGGATATGAAAACTGATTCATTCCCTAGAAGAAAAATGAGCACTTAGATACCGATGGGTAATGTAATAAATTGAAAAAATATGATATAAGTATAAATTTTTTTTTGACTAGTAGTGAAATTAATCTATCAATATGATGTAATTCATTTCACTAAAAAAGTCACCCTTATTATATTTTAGTTTCATTATAATAATTATGCTGTTAGTTGAATATTATGATCAACACTTAGATAAAATGTATGTACAAACTGCAATTCATTATAGTGACACATCAAAACATGTCATGAGCCATCCCCCAAGGCCCATGCCATGACAAAACCAAGCCTGCATTCTATAGCCCAGATGCTATTGACTAGCAATGAAAAGGAATATCCCAAAAAGATAAAGTCATTGCATTAAACTTGTATATATACATTCCCAACCACATCCCAACACAATGAACGGGGAAAACGATTATACCACTTAAATGAATCTTATTACAAGTACAAGTGCATATAAGTGGGCCAGAATACAATCTCAACAAGGAATTGAAAACTATGAAGTAAAAAAATGGTAAATCTAATGGAAATCCATGAAAAACCACACATGATCATTAAAGTAGTGATGCTACTGGAATCTGAAGAAGTATGTCACGACCGCACGATCCAACTTGGCCCCACCTTGTCATAGTCCACCAATTTCACCATTGCAGAGTCTGTTAGTCCGGCCCCCTTGATCACCTATGTTGAAACATAGACACTCCGCACTAGACACAACACATGTGGGAGAGTCCCATGAAGGGGTGAGTATAAAAATTCCTAGTATGGACCATGAGACACCCTAAGGTCTCTCAATTATCCATGAAGGAAAATAACATAAAGAAAAATACCCCAGAGTTAATACCACCAAGAACATACATAACCACACAGCACAAAGTAAACAACACAACACACTCTAGGTTTACAACATAAATAATATGTATAAAGATAATTAGTCTTGATCAAGATCATTTTATTTTGTTGAGGGGTTGTGCAGTTGATCCACGAAGGGTCTCTATAATTCTGATCCGCAAAGGGTCTCTCTACTACTGATCCATAGTAGGTCTCACTACTTCCAATCCATAGAGGGTTTTACTAATTCTGATCTAGGATAGGTTCAACTCATGTTGATCCATGATGGGTTTCTTTTATGCTGATCAACAAAGAGTCACGTTTATTTTATATCGAAAGGGTTTTCTTTTATGCCGATTCAAAAAGGGTCATTTTTATGCCGATCCAAGAAGGGTACCTTATATATTGATCCTTGAATGGATGATTCAATGAATATTTGTAGATGGCCACTTTTATGTTCATCCATGGAGGGTCACTTCTTTGCTGATCGATGGAGGGTCTCACAGCACATGACATAGAACCACATGATTCATTCACTTAGTGCCCTTTAGTGTCATAGGTTCTACTCCTCAAAGTATTTGTCATACATCAACCACTATGATGTCCCATGAATAAGTAACCAAAAATACCACCATGTTGTAAGGATTCCAACTTGATAGGTGGTTCATCAATAAGTCACTCAGACAGTAATATATAGGAAAAAAGGAATATTAGACCTTGTTAAATTCGAGTACGATCCAACCAATCCATATTCCAATATCTTCTCAAACCTAGGTGGGGTATTTCTGATGGATAGTCTCATCTCATGGGTCCCAACACCATAGAAGGGGCATCAATCAGACCTCTGGATTGCATGATACAAAATTATTATTGGAACGGGACTGGTTGGGACCAGTTTTGGTGGGGTTTGGCTTGGTAGGTCTGTTGGGCCCATTGGTTTGGCCCAACTCATGGGTCTAGCCCAACCAGTGGGTCTGGGCCACCTATAAAACTCGTCCCACGCTATGCGGTCTGGTCGATCTGAACCAGATGATAAGTTTCTAGTTCCACCCAGCTTCCAGCACCACAGGGAACTACCTTGTCTTCTAAATTGGACAATTGAAGTCATTCATTGAGCTCATGTCGATCGGCCCGAGCGGTCTGCTCTTCTCCCACAGATGGCATGTCGGTGCCATGCCTTTCCACATTACAGGACTCGAATGGACACACCTCTTTCCACCGCGTCTTTTGCAGGCACCTCTTCTCCTTGTGATCGCGGTGACGGGTGATTTCGCGGTCCACCAGAGATGCTCATGTGGTATGTTATGGTTCTTATCAATGACAACGAGCCTCCTCGGTCTCCGTCATTACTATGAATCCCATTAAACCACCTTGCATCCTCGTTTCTCTGTCACCCATGATGAACGCACAAACTTCATGTGTGGCAGAGGGTCCTGGCCTTGTATAGATTGGGTCATTCCGCCCACATTAGAGTTTAACATGGGGTTATAACAATCTCTATTTAGAAATAACAATTTCCAAATTATGACCCTATAAAAACTACCAACTATAAAAATCATGACGTGGATAAAACCATTAGTTGGTTGATTCGTGTTCATTGTATTTTTCAAGAACACGATGAGAAGAATCATAAACACTTAGAAATAAATTTAATTCCACTCCCTATAATGGGTATAATCCACTATGGATAAATGAAATAGATCAGCGTTCTTAGACATTCCATGTTTGTTGGAACTCCCATCTCCTGTCGATCTCTATATTGAATCTAATAATTATTTTTTGATTGACCACTATACTTTGATAGGGGGAATGATGTGGCATCCCTATCATTTCAACATAGATTCCACCCATGGATTGATAATTCAATTGTAAGTAGATTGTTTAATTAAATAAGTAAGCTCCACATTGGGTTTATATTTTTGGATCATTGATAATCCCTAATTAGTGAATCAATTAATTACATGAGAATTGTCGTTACACATACAAGTAACATGTCATTAAATGATTCTCATTTAAGGATATTCATTACATAGTGGTCCTACCAACCGACACTCAATGGTTGGAAAAAGAATAAAATAACTCAATAGTAATTTTATTAATTTTTACCAAAAGGCCAAAAATTATATTTTTCATCTGACCCATGATGGTCAATGATAGTCTTCTACTAAGAGAATCTCAGCAAATTAAATCCAATGGTTACCTCATATTTTTAATCTGTGCACCAGTTTAAAAGACTGAAAACCCGACATGAACATTTATTGAGCACACTTAAAAATGTTAAAAAAATATTTAACAATCACCCTTGACACGTGACGGACAAGGTTAATCTCTATGAAAGGTAAACATGCCCCCAAAAACTCAACAGCACCCTCATATTTTCAATCTGGGTTTTCATTTATAAGTTATAAGGATTTAACAATAAAATTATTTTTACTTAATTATTTTAATTAGTAAAAAACATATCTTCTATTATTGTCCATCGCGAGTCAATGTTATGATCTTTAAAAGTAAATAATACCTTCACCAAGTTAGGGGATGTATCATATCTTTCATCGGAGTCACCATTTTTGAGTTATAAGGTTTTTAAAAATATAATAATTTTATTTAGTAATTTTTTTACGGTTTTGAAATTTTTGGGTTTTTTCACTAGAGGGAAGAACTGAGTAAACCTAAGTTTCACCAAGGGTAAAACTATCATCCTAAATGATATAGTGCCCTCAAATTTCTGATTCACGCACCCATTGAATGGTTATTTCACATTCTTATGAAAACTACTCACACGCTCTATTTAACGTGGAAATTTTTTTGATGGATCATTCAGGGATCTCCCGGTCTCAGAATCATGTGACATATTATTTTTTGGTCTCTAATTAATAACATATAATTAAATAAATATTGAAATTCCATGACATAACATTCTCCCAACCTCAGGAATTTACATCCCTTATTTCCCTAAAAAATTTAAAATAAAACAAGTGTGGGTATTGAGCATGAATTTGAGCATCCCACTCTTTTTTTATATACTGGATATTCCCATGAAACGAATTGAATGTGTACTAGAGGAATCGACCATCCATGAAGGACCTACTCCTACCAATCCTCTATCTCTACTAGGAACTTTGCAAACATCCCCCCATCACCAATGTAAGCATCTTCCCAGTCGATGACATGCGATGGATCCTGGACGTACCTCCACATCTGTGTCATGTGATAAAATAGTGCACTTGTTGCATCTATGGGTGAAGAACTAGGTGTTATTCCACCTATCCAACTCTACTGTGGATATTAAAAGGTCCAATGAACATTAAAGGTTGATTTCCACCCTATCCAAATCATTGCAATCCCCTTCTAAGCGGTAGCTTGTACAATATATGGACCCAATAGGTCTTAGTCCCTTGGGACTATCTTGCATAGATGTGATCTATAATACTTCTTGTACAAGGCCTCTAATTGGGCCATGACAATAGTGTATTGATAACGTTTTTTGTACGCAATCTCCACCAGTGGTAGGAGGTCTTTCCAAATATGACCAAAATCCATGACATAAGTACAATTCATGTACTCCAACGTTGGTAGGGACTTCTATGCCTGGAAATATATTTTGGGGGTGAAAAGATGTTTTCAATCATGTTGGATCATGATGCCCGTATTTCTCTTGCTGACATGTGAGGCATCATGAACAAACACTACAACTGCTTTCTTCATCCATGGAAAATAGTACTGACATCGGATGTCCTGGTATATCATTGCAAAACCAGGATGTACCTCCAAAGGGGATGTATGCGATTACCTCAAAACTTCGAACCTTATGTTCAATGGTACCTTGGTGTGTCCTCTAAAAATGATGACGTGCACCCAACCTATCAAAAATCTATCAGTAGAATGTCCTAAGTATAACATAGACTGTCAAGCTTCACTGTCAACATTCATATGTTGTGAATCACTATATCACAGAAGGAGTGGGGGATTGATATTTGTAGTATATTTATAAGATACCCCATCATCATCCATGAAATATATCACATCACTGGTAGTTTCTCTGTCCCCTCACTCAGTAACTGTAAACCAGTCTTCCTGATTAATGGGTCTGCCACCAGGTCCCCTTCCCAGAAGTATATACTACCTCACGTTCATAGTCCTATAGTAACTTCAACAATCACTGTTGTCTCAACTTCTAAAAAGACTATGGTCATCTTTCCATCCACATGAAAAAGGCTACCCCTTTAACTGATTGATGTGCCCATCGACCCTTCGGTAGTGGTTACAAATTCTCCACGACCACTGGGTTCAAGTACCATCAATCCACACATTACCTCAAACACTAGGTCTTACTAATACCTTACAATAACAGTCCTTCATCTATTCTCTTGCCTCCCAGGGCCTTGTGGGGGCCATACAATATTCAGTTCTAGATATTGGTGTCGTCCTTAGGTACAAGTAGTTTTAGAAGCCACACCCCATGTGATGAGGTAATGCTGGAAACAACTGCACCATCATATGAATGAGTTTATCCAATGATTCCTAGATTTCCTTTTTTCTCTGAACAATTTTAACCACATTCCAACATTGCGGATATAACACAATATTTTTGCATAAAACTATCCATCTGATCGTGGAAAATGGATAACCAGTCAATACCCAAACATTCATTGTAAGGCCTCGACACTACCACAAAGAGGTTTCATCTGAAACATTCACCTCAATTGTTAGATCTCGTCATGGGAAAAAGTATTATTATTGAGTCTACTTCAATAGCTTTCTATAGACGTAAGGGTCATGTCAATGGTTGAACTGAAAAATCAATGTCCTGAATGAGATTCTTGAAAAGATTAAATGATTAGTACATATGTCTATTAATACTACACCAAGTAGTAGACACATGTTGTACCTCGAATGATTCTTCGATCCCTTGGGTAATAATCCTTGACCGCATGCAGCTACTCCATATGAAATCCTCTTCCCAAAACATTTTTCACATCCAATTATATGAGACTAAAGTCGGTTTCTTTCATTCCCACTGGTGACATTCTTTGGCTCTATCTTCTCAGCCAATGAATTTTCAACGAAAACATTTCTTTGTAGCACCCTAACATAATTAGGTTTGCACATAGAAAATAGTATTTTCTCAGATTTCTCGAATCACATCTCGCACAGAGGTTATATCCCTGAAGAACTAGCTATAATGTTTTCTTAGAATACCTAGAAAGATCGGTATGCCTCAATGATTACTCAACTACTGACATGTCATCATGTCGAAGCTGTAGAAGCTGTTCAGAACATATACACCTTAGTATTTTTTGGAAAAAATATCCCATTCTCTGAAGAAGGTACTCAAGCATTGTCCTCAGAAAATTTTACTCATTGTATGAATAGGGTAACCAAGACCCATACATCACCCTGTAGAGACAAATTTAATGATATCTTTCCATACCACTATCTGATCATATAGTGCCCTGGAAAGATTGATACATAGTCACCACCTCATTCCAGTCTATTGATTCTGTTGAGTCAGGATCTGCATGGAACCTTAGTTTTATTTGTCACTTAATCTAATGTAGCGTACAAATCCTACATGTTTCCTCTACTGGTAGTGTTGGTTGTGACTATTGTCCAATAGGGCATGGTATCACTGGGACTCCACATAAAATTACAATCTCAGGAAAAAATCCATGTACTAAATCCTCATCACCTTGTGGACCATCCTCTTATTCCCACATTGAAATCCTGGATGTCTTTATAATTGAATGCATCTTGTAAGGGATTCAAGATGAACCATGATGAATAAGTAATAACTGGTGAGCAGACTCAAACGAGATAAAGGGGAAAAAATTTTCAAAACTCATGATACTAGTGTTTTCATGTAACGAGATGAAAAACAAAATTCGGGGTCCTTGTGTATGGATACGTCTGATATTGCGATATCACTGGACTCCCAATACTGAATTCCAAACACAAGAAACATAACACTATTGCCCCACTGAAAATATAGACTCTTAGTACTTATGGTAGAACCAACAACACTTTGACACCACTTTATCATGACTCTTCCTCTAGGGACTATGCTTTGACTACCCCAAGCCCACCTTCAATAGTCCAAATGGTGGTGACTAGCACAAAAAATGAATATCCTAAAATGGGAAGGATTTTCCATTAAACATGTATACACATACGTCCAACCAAATCCAAATACACTAAAAATTGAAAACAAGTATACCACTAAAACAAATCTTTGTGAAAGTATAAGTGAAATTATGTGGGCCACAATACAATCACAACAATGAACTAAAAATAGTAATGTACATAAAGGAAACACTGATGGTCATCTGCTAAAAACCCTACGTGATCATGAGAGTGGTGATGCTACTTGAAGACAAAATATTATTTCAATCACACTGAGTCTTACTGTGCCCCACCTAGTCCTAGGACACCATGTCTACCATCGTAGCATCCCTAAATTCCATTCCCCTGAGAACCATTGTTTAAATTTAGTCTGTCATCTCAAGAAAAAACATGTCTGGTTGAAGCTCGTGCATGGGTGAGTATAAAAATAATCAGTAGGGACCTCGAGACCCCAGAAGGTCAACGTATAGTCTGTGTCGGAAAACACCACAATGAGAAATACCGAAGAAGATAAACCACCAAACAAGACCTAAAAACATAGAACAAAGTAAAATATGCATCTCAAACCATTTATATAACGTAGAGAAAAGGAAGAATTATAATTAATCTTGAGGAAGATCATTTTAGTCTGTAGAGGGGTTCTTATATTGATCCACCAAGGGTTTCTATACTGTTAATAAATAAAGGGTCACTCTACTATTGATCCATAGAGGGTCTCACTACTATTGATCCACATATGATGGTACTTTTGTGGATCCATGAAGGTATACACTCATGAGAATTCTTGAAGGGTCTCTTTTATGTTCATCCACGATGGGTAACTTTTATAATGATCCTTGAAGTGTATCGTTCGTGTCGATCAGTGAATGGTCTATTTTATCTAGATCTTTGAAGGGTCTATTTTATGATGATCCGTGAAGGGACATAATTATGAAGATTCCTGGTGGGTCACTTCTATGTCATTCCATGATGGGTCGCTCTCCACCTGACAACTAGACACACGATTCCCCATCTTAGTGCACAAGAGCGTAGTTGTTTCTTCCCCTCAAGATATCAGTTCTACATATACAACCATGAAGTACAACTATGATGTAACTCAAATGAACATAATTTATTAAGTATTATAATGTTACCAATGGTGGAACAATCAGATATATGGTCTGTATGATATAAGATAAATGATAAAAATGGACCAGTTGGATTTTAGTTTTGTCCATCCCAGATGTGCTCCAACATCTACCAAAAACCATGTTGAGTATCTTGAAAGAACCGCATTCTCCCATGGTTCCCAACATTATTGAAAACGTGTCAATCATATGCCCTATTTGCATGATACTCATCTTTTAGACAATGTGTCAATCAGTGGGTCCAGTCCATGTGGAAAACCTAGATCATGCAATGCGGGTTGGTCAATCCAAACCAATTAGATGGGAATAAGGTTCCTCCCTCCTAGAAACACTATGGGTCCCCTCCTTGTCTTCCAAAACAGCCAGCTAGAGCCGGCTGTTTCGCTCCTGTCAGGTGGTGCGTCATCGCCGTGTTGTTCCCCTTGTCGTGGTCTGTCTTGTCAAGGCTCTCGAAATCGCAATGCCTACAGGTGCCGCTTCTCCATAGAGACAGCTTTGACAAGCCCACAATATACGTCACCGGTGTTGCTACGCTGGAATTTCTACAACGGAAGGTGCTTTTATAGGCCATCATAGATGCTTTTGTGATCTGTTTCTGTTCCTGTATGTGCCTACGATCCTCCTGGGTCTCCTTCTTTATGACAAATCCCACATAACCACCTTTCCCCCTCAGTTCCTGGATGACCACGAAGAACGAAAAAAATTCAATAGTAACAGTGGGTATGAGTATTTTTTGGATTGGCCCATGTCATCTTCATTAGTGTTTGACATAGGGTTATAACAATCATTATTTAAAAATAATGATCCACAAATTATGAACCCACAACAACCACTCACAATACAGAACATGAAGTGGATTAATCTGTCAGTTGGCTGATCCATGTTTATTGTAGTTTCCATTAATTTGATGAGAGGAATCAAAATCATGTTGAAATGAATTTAATTATCCTAACTGAATCTGGTGGAATCTGTTATAAATGAAGGAAATAACTCTGCGTTCATATATATTCTACGTAAGTTAGAGCTCAACGTCTCTCGTAACACAATGGTTTGAATCCCATAATGATTATAAATTGATCAACATTCTCAGTTACGTGTGACATTTTCTGTGTTTCGTCAGATCTTCCTCTCATGGTTTGTGAATACCCTGGGCAGTAGTTTTTTTAATAAAATATATAAGCTTGATATTGTGTGTATATTTTTTCCAGTAATAGTCTTTAATTAATGAATCAATTAATCATAGAAGAGTAGTGTCAAATAAATATAATAGGTCATAAAATTATTCTTATTTAATGACTTTAGTTACACAATGCTCCTTCCTTCTAAAGATCAATGGTTGGATAAACAACAAAATCCCCCAACAGTTATTTTTTTTTATATTTTGAAATTCCATTAACTATAGTTTTTTTGTCTGACCATTTCTGGTCCATGATAAACTTCTTCTAAAAGAATCCCAACATTGTGAATCAAATAGATCTCTAATATTTTCAATCCATGCACTGATTCAAATGACAGAAAAACATTCTCTCACGATTACTGAAAGGACCTTAAAAATGATCGAAAATAATCAACATTCACACTCGACCCGCACCGGTCGAGGATAGGCTACACCTTAGGGAAACACTCCACATGAAATCAATGGTTCTCTCTGATTTTCAATCTATGTTACCATTTTTATGTTATAATGATTTATTAATAAAATAACTGTTCCATAATTATTTTATTTATTTCCAAAAACTAACATGCACTATTATCCAATGTCGTCTGATATTAGGATAAGAATAGGGAATGCATACCATCACAATCTCAACAGTGGACTCGATTATTAATTTGATTCTCCATTCTTGATTTAGAAGATTTTGAAAAATAAAATAATTTTATTTAATTTATTTATTTAGGATTGTGAAATTTTTGGGTTTTCAAACTAGAGGGTCACACCCACTAATATTATGTCATGCCTTCGGTAAACCTTCCATCTAAACCCAATGATGGCCTCATATTTCTGATCTGGGAAAATTTTTAAGATTAATTCGAATTTTTTAGGAAAACTGCCCATCAGGACTATTTAAAGCTTAACATTTTTTGACGGGTCATTTTGGGCCCTCCGGGCCTCGGAATTATGTGCCATCAAATTTCACGATCATGAAATTATTTCATGTAATTAAAAAATGATATAAAAATTGTAATACATAACAATGAATATATACATGAATCAACAATTGAATTATAAGGATCATCATAATGAGGTTCTTGTTTGTTTCACTAATTCCACTAAAAATTGAAACAAGAACATCAATAGAAGAATAACCTTTTAGATTCATTCATTGATCTAAAAGTTTTCACATAGACATAATCTGATCATAATTTATATTGGATATTATTGAAAGCTGGGATATAAATAATTTATCTTCATTATATGGATGATATATTTTTTTGAGGCACAATAGGATTCAAATATTTATGATAATAAATGTATGATTTTTATAATATTTAACATGATTAACCTTGATGATTCTATGATTATAATTTGGAAGGGGATTGTGAGGGATAAAAAAATAAAATATGTGTTTTCTAATAAATAATTCGTATAAAAGGGAGTTAAATTTATTTTGAATGATATGGTGTATGATCATCTAAATACATATTTCAGGAATAGTCCAATTATATGATGCATAAACATTGAAATAGAATTATTAGGTGAGATATATGGAGAAAATAATATTTTCATCACCTCTCAAATGTTGGAAGAACATATTTATTTTTCATTGGCCATAGATTTCCTTTTCATTTATAATGCTAAGGTATTCCATGGTGAGACACAAAAAGTATTATAAGGATTACATGATGTAGATAACAAGTATTTAAAAAGATAAGAATATAACAATATGTTTGTGGAATATATTCCATTGTTGATATAATTTTATGAATATTTTTATGTTGATTTTCCTTCCACAATGATCATGGTAGGGATTGTGATAACTTTTGTAAGAATTATGGAATGTTAGATGTCTCAGTTACATTCTATGGTTACATTCTATATATTTTAGAATTATTACATGATAACTAGGAATTTCAAATGAATATTATTTTTTTTATTTCCCATCTTTAAGACGCATAAAATGACTCAACTTTTAATTCAACATTCTAAAAATCTAGTGTTTAACATATTAATGAATCCCATTGATTTAATCATACTATTATTTCTTAATATATATGTACATAATGAGTTTTTATAATAGAATATTTTTTGATAAGAAAAATATATTAGCAATGTTTATTGTGTTGAACTTATTTTAATGAATGAACCACCTTCATAATAGTTTTATTATCATAAGAGAGGAAGGTGATGAAGAAAATTTCCCGATTAATATAGAATAATTATAATTTTTATATATTTATTAAGTTCTAAAGTACTTATACAATGATAATACAAGGACTATTATTTATTGTGTGGAATATCAATATATGTGATGACTACAAGGAGATAAACATTTAGTAGAATCAATAACTCATATCCATTTGATTAAAATATTCTGGTTTAACTCTTTCATATAAATTCTCCCAAAAAGTGGTATTAATTACTTTTTTTTAAAAAAATGATTAAAACTAAAAAAACTAATTAATATTTTATTCATTTTTTGAATTAATGATTTTATATTTTATTGGGTTTATTGTATTGGTACAATTGATTCCTAATTTTAATATACTATGATTGATAAGTTTAATGGAATGTACTATATAATCTGGATTATATTAATAGAGGAATATCTCATCCAAAAATGCCCTAACATTGACTTATTTTGAGTTAAGTGTAGATGATAGTGAAACATGAATAGGAGTGGTTTGATTGGAAGGAACATTTTTTCACAGTTTTTGTTTTCAATGGATATTAATATAAACAATTGGTAGAATGAAAAAATTATTTATCTGATGGTTTTTTTGAAATATATGTATGAATGACATACAACATTAACCAAATTATTAATGATTTTTATCATATTCAAAAAAATATTAGTGTAATAAAAACTTATATTAACTATCTTATTGATATCAATATGAACTGCTATCTACATGTGTTATTGAAAATTAAATTATTGGATGATTTAAAAGAAATTTGTTTTATTCTAATCACTACCGTAGTGTTATCATATGAGGGTCACTTCTTCCAACACGTATATTGTAATATTCAACATATTACAATACTATTTGAAAAACATAATTCAGAATAAAAAAAATCAAGGAGATTGATGTATACAGATCGATCTAATATATATTAAATATAATAGGTAGAGGTTGAAAAAAAAATATTAGTCAAAACCAAAAAATGAAACCTAGTGATATGAGTATACATAAATAGTAGATTCATAAACAAGCTTTATCCAACTACGATATGTTGGGGTATGAAAATAATAATTGAAAAGGATATAATGTATGTTACATAATATCACATTCTATAATATATAGTTCATTAAATTCTATGGAAAATATTTGTGTTTTTGTTTTATATGTTAATTTTCATTTAGATTTATGGTTCACTAATTCAGGTACTTTATTATATTCCACATTTTAGAAAGTGTAATAAAGATATTTGTTTCCAAATAATTTAATAATTTACATTTGGTAGATAATGAGGCTCTTAATGTTTTTGGAAAATGTTTTGGTGAATCTATGGAAGCCTAATGGGAACATTCATATGATTAATGAAGAAAGACACATCACAGGTTAACAGAAAAATATTAATTTTATGGGAAAATTACATGAAGAAGGTTATAGTGATATCTTCCATAATAGTATATGGAAAATAACATTTGATTTAATTGTTTTGATAATGAGGGTCACGTATAGAACCTTTTATTTGATATGATTTAATGATGGATATTTGATGAATAATACTAAAACTATTAGAAGTCCATGTTTATGGAATACTTGTCTTTGATAACACATTGGGGATAATGTTAAGGGTATTAAAAAATGTGTGAAAATCATGATCATATGTTAAATATAATTTAAAAGTGTTACATACTCGTGAAACATAGAATGTTTTCATTTTGTTTTAATAGTATGAATAGAAAAAACCTGAATAATGTGCATGTTCGTATGGTTGTCGGGGATCTATCCCTATTTCATTAATATAGAAGTTCTTTATAATTTTTTAGGTTTAACATTGATATAATTGTAAATGATTGGGTATAATTTATAAATAAAAATTTATAAGTATTTATAATTTTCACTTATTAATAACTGTTGTGGAATTAATGAATAGAAGAAGGGTGAAATTTATTATTTTATATAATTGTCATGAATATAATTGAAGTTACTTCTACCAGTATTACTATAAGAGGGACATTAGTTATTAGAAAACTATTCTTGGAAAAATGGAATAAAATATTATGGATAAATAAACAAAATAATAACAAATAAGGAACATAGAAAGAGGATTCAACTGAGAATGTATAAATAAATTTTGGTGGAATCACTAAATTGTAATGTATACTTAGCTAAAATATGTTCTTTTTCACATGTAGGGTAGAATCTCTATGACATTCTATGTTCCAAAATTTTTTGAAAAATCATTTAGACAATTTTATTAAAATTTTATTGTGTGAATAGATTGATATTAATAAGAGGGATATAATTATGGAAAATCCAAAAACATTTTCTAGAGTAAATTTTATTGAGAAATTTGGTTTTCATATCTAGGATGAAAATAATTATGTTATTATTAGAAATTGAAATCATTACATTAATGTGAGGGGGTGGTATATTTTTTGTTCATTAGTAGTCATTATTTAATGAATGAATTAATCACTGGACACTTGTTACAAAGAAATGTAATAGGTCATTTAATGATTCTCATTTAATGGCCTTCGTTACACAATAGTTCTACTAACTAAAAAACAATGGTTGGATAAAGAACAAACTCACCCAATAGTTATTTTATTTCTATTTTTCGAAAATATATTAATTATATTATTTTGTCCGACCCTTCCCGGTCAAGGAGAAGCTTCTTCTAATAGAATCCATGAATTGTGAATCCAATGGTACCCTCAGATTTTCAATCCATGAACAGATTAAAATGATAGAAAATCATGCTCCCACGATTACTGAATGTACCATAAAAAGAATAAAAAATGATAAAAAATTCACACTTGACCCGCACCAGTCGAGGATAGGATTCTCCAAAGAGAAACACTCCACATGATCTCAATGGTTCTCTCTGATTTTCAATCTATGTTACCATTTTTATCTTATATGGATTTATTAATAAAATAATTGTTACATAATTATTTTAATTATCGCCAAAAACAAACATGCACTATTTTTCCAAACCGGCCGATGATAGGATCTACCTAGGGAAAGCATAATATCACAACATCAGTGGTGGTCTTGATTAGTAATCTGATTCACCATTCATGTTTAATAATATTTTTAAAAATAAAATAATTTTATTTAATTATTTTATTTATGGTTATCCAATTTTTGGGTTTTCTAACTAGAGTGATATGCCCACTAATCATAGTACAAACTTAGTGTAAACCTGCCATCCTAAACCCAATGATGACCATGGATTTTTTATCTGAGAAATTGTTTAAGAGTAATTTGAATTTTTTTAGGAAACTTCCAATGAGCACTATAGAACGCTTAACATTTTCCTACGGATGATTCTGGGAACTCCATGACTCAGAATCACATGCCATCAAAATTTCATGATCTTAAAATAATTACATGTAATTAAAAAAGTGATATAAAAATTATGAGACATAAAAAAAATATTTACATGAATCAACAATTTCATTCTATGGATCATCATAATGAGGTTCTTGATTTTTCACTAATTCCACTAAAAATTGAATCAAGAACCTCAAAAGAAGTATAACCTTTCAGATGCATTCATGGATCTAAAAGTTTTTACATAGACATAATTTTATCTTAATTTATATTGGATGTTATTAAATGAAGGGATATACATAATATATCTTATTTATATGGATGATATATTTTTTGAGGGGGTATAGGATTCACTAATTTATGATAATATGTGTAAGATTTATATAATATTTAACATGAATATTCTTTGTGATGTTATGATGATCATATGGAAGGGGATTGTGAAGGATTGAAAAACGAAAATAGGTGTTTTACAATAAAGAAAACATATGAAAGGGAGTAAAATTTATTTTTAATGATAATGTGTAGGCTCTACTAAATCCATATTTCTGGAATCATCTTATTATATGATACATAAACACTGAAATATAAGGATTAGGTGAAATATATAAAAAAAATTAATATTTTCATCACCTATCTAAATTTGTAAGAACATAGTTATTTTTCAAAGGCCATGATTTTACTTTTCATTTATAATGGTAAGGTATTTCATGGTTAGACACATAAAAGAGTATAAGGAGTACATGATATAGATAAACTAGTATTTAAATAGATAAGAATATACCAATTTTGTTATTGAATATGGTCCATTGTAGATATACATTTATGTTTATTTTAATGTTTATTTTTGTACAATAATGATCATGATAGGTATTGTGATTTTTTTTAGAATTATGGAATGATGGATGTCTCAGTAAAAATTTATAGTTACATTGTATATAGTTGAGAGTTATTATATAGTAACAATTAATTTCATATGAATATTATTTTGGTTATTTCTCGTATTTACAAAGTATACAATGATTCAAAATGTAATTCCACATTCTGAAAAACTAGTGTTTCACAAATTAAAAAATCTCATTGAATTAATCATACTATTTAATCTGAATCTAAATGTAGATAATGAGTTTTTATACTGAAAAGTTTTTTAGAAGAAAAATAAAACATCATAGTTTATTATGGTGAACGTCTTTGAATGAATGAACCTCATTGATATCATTGTTAGGATCATATGAATAGAATGTGACGAAGAAATTTTCATGATTACAAGGGAATAATGATAATTTTTATATCTTTATTAATTGGAAAAGTGTGTATACAATATCCTATAAGAATTTTTATGCCTCTTAAAAGATCCAGAATCAAATTATGATATATTAATTATTAATTTAATCATAATATGGAATATGTTTAAATGAATTCATCTAATTAGAGGATAATAGGGGATGTTACAATAATTTATGAAAATGTGGGGTGCATAGTGGGGAAGAGTATCATGGAAAATGGTTACATTTTCTATATTACATATGTTTCTATATATGTTGGGTATCATTATATGAGATCTGTTATAACTATTGTGAATAGATGGCTCTCTTAATTTCAGAATTCTTGTGAAACTGATGTATTAGATTGGATAAATTATAAATAAACTATGGGGTCACATACTGTTGTGGTCTATTATATGTAATTTTATTTCTCGATTACAATAATACCCATGTTCAACAAGGCATAGTTCTAATCTTTTTATTTATAGATTATATACATTTTAGTGTTCTCCTGGGGATGTATGATGAGAATTCACACTATGAAAATCAAAATTCTTCCAAAGTCTTATATTTTTCTTACATGAATTCTTCATTCGTGTTTTTTCTACATAAGACATCATGAAAGGTGATTTATAGTTCAATATTTCTTCAAATTATCAAGACAATGTTGTCAGATTTGTGTGGAATGTCAATATATGTGAAGACTAATAGGAGAAAAAAATTTAGTATAATCAATATCCTATATCCATTTGATTATCTTCTGAAGGATAAACAATTTCCTATAAATTCTCCCAAAATGTGTTATTAAATACAATTAAAAAAAGAATAAAACTAAATAAACTAATTAATATTTTACTCATTTTATAAATTAATTGTTTTATAATTTTTTTTGGGTTTATTGTGTTAGTACAATTGATTCCCAATTTAAATATACTAGGATGGATAAGTTTAATAGAATGTACTATTGAATCTGGAGTATATCAATAGTGGATTATCTCATCCAAAAGGGCCCTCACCTTAAATTATTTTGATTGAAGACATAGATGATATTGAAGCATGAATAAGAGTGTATGGATTAAAAGGAATTTTTTTCAAGGAATTTTTTTCATTGAATATTAATATAAAATGATGGAATAATAAATAAATTATTGATCTGATGGTTTTAATGAACTATATTTATGAAAAACATAACAATTTAACCAAATTATTAATGATTTTTATCATATTCAAAATGATATTTGCTAAATAAAAATGTATATTTTCCATTTAGTGATACCAATATGATCTGCTATCAGCATGTGTCAATGAAAATTCAATTATTAGATGATATAAAGAAATATTTATTATTCTAATCATTATCCAACTATTATCAGGCGATGGTGACTACTTACAATAGTTATATTGTAATATTGAACATATGATAATACTATTTCTCAAACATAATTCATAATAAAAAAAACTCAAAGAGATTGATGTCTACATACTGATCTGATATATAAAGAATATTAGAGGTATAGGTTGATTTCAAAAAAAAATATTAGTCAAAACAAAAATAAATTAATCTTAGTGATATGAGTATTCATAAATATTAGATTCATAATCTAGATTTATCCAACTACGGTATGTTGGGGTATCAAAAGAATAATTGAAAAATGGTATAAAGTATGTTATATAATGTCACATTCTATAAGATATATTTCATTAAATTCAATGCAATATAATAGTCTTTTTTTATATATTAATGTTCATTTATAATTATGGTTCACAGATTAAGTGCTTTATTATATTCTAAATTATTGAAAGTGTAATAAAGATTTTAGTTTCCAAATGATTCAATAATGTACATTTGGTAGATATTGAGGCTCTTAATGTTTTTGAAAAATGATTTGGTGAATTTATGGATGCCTAATGGGAACATTCTTATGCTAAACATAGAGATACACATCACATGTTAATAGAAAAATATTAATTCAATGGGAAATTAGATGAGGAAGGTTATATTGATATCTTCCCTAATAGTGTATGGAAAATCACAAGTGACTTAATTTTTGTGATAATAGGGGTTATGTATATAACCTTTTATTTAATATAATTTAATGATGGATTTTTGATACATAATACTACAAATATTATAAGTCCCTGGTTATAGAACATTTGGCTTTGTTAACATAGTGTGAAGATTTTAAAGGGTATTAAAAAATTGTGTAAAAATAATGATCATTTTTTATAAATTACAAATGTCAAATAATCATGAAACATATAATGTTTTCATTTAATTTTAATAATATGAATATACATAACCTTAATAATGTTCATGTTCGTATGGATTTCAGGGGTCCATACCTATTTCATTAATATTGACATTGTTTACAGTTTTATAGGATTAATACTGATGTAATTCTAAATGATATTTTATAATTTAGAAATAAAAAATTATATGTATTTATAATTTTCACCTTTTGATAACTATTGATGAATTAAGGAATAGAAAAAGAGTTAAATTTATTATTTTAGATAATGGTTGTGAATATAATTGAAGGTACTTCATACAGTACTACTATAAGAGTGAAATTAAGTATTAGTAAAAATATTCTTGGTAAAATGGAATAAAATAGTGTGCTTAAAAAACAAAACAATAACTAAGAAGGAACTGAGAAAGTGGTTTCAACCTAGAATATATAAATAAATTTGGGTGGAATCACTATATTGTGTTCTATAATTATCCAAAACCTATCATTTGTCACATGTAGGGTAGAATCTACTTGAGATTTTGTGTTCCCAAAAACTATGAAAAATAAATTAGAAAATTTTTTATAATTTATTTGCGTGAACACATTGATTCTAATAATAGGTATATGATTATTATAAAATCCAAAAAAATCAGTGGGGGAAATTTAGATGATAAATTTCATTTTCATCTCTAAGATGAAAATAATTAATATATTATTAGAAATTTAAATTAATACATTAATGTGGGGGGGTTGTAGAAACACAGAACATTGAATTGGTGTAGGCTTTTCTCAAATATAAAACTAGCATGATTTGTTTAGATATAGATTGGATCTTAAAAATAAAATATTTTCCTTGAGTTTATTTTTTTAATAAGTTTACAAAAGAGAAACAAATTTAATATATACCTAAATTCATGAGAGATGTAGATAGATGAAGTAAAATATCCATATTCCAAACACCAAAATTTTATGCTTTAGAAAAAATATCATTAGAAGGATATGATTCATAGATTTAATTTTGACAGTATTCTATAGAAAGTGGTCTGGAAAAGGTTAAAGACATTAAATTCACTATCTAGTTCTTACAATTTTCATAAAACATAAATTAAATGATATTTATTCTTAATTTAATGCTTTTTGTAATTATATAATAGTTATATATGAAGACATGTGTTCATTTATTATTAATGATAGATAGTTGGTAACATTTTACCAATAAGAAATAAGTAACTTGAAAATAATATTGATTTATTATTGAAGGAGGAATTTAATAGGAGTAAATGTTATTAATCATGTATACTGGTGAATAAAATTTAATATAACTCGAGAACTTATTTCTCTATTATTTTTTCACCAATAATAAAATAGACTTCAATCAGAACATTTTTTATCCAAGTTATTTCGGATTATTTGTGTTTATAACAAATAAGTATAATTATTATGTTCGTTTATAACCATTTAATTAATTAATATTACAATAATGAGCTAGCATAAATTGAATTTCATAATAGTGAATATGTGTGAATGAAAAATTTAGACTCTATGGATAGAAATTAGTACCTTAAAAATATAAATTGAATTTTTTTCACTCATGGTTGATGATAATTTAAATTATTGAAACATATAACACCATTTCTATAAAAATGGGTAACATAATGTGGGTTTAATCATGCTAATATTATTTATTAACGATAATATTCTGATGGGTTAATTTTTAAAATATTACAGGAAAACAATTGTTAGTTGTGTAAAAAAAATTAAATGAACGATCGTAGTGTTTAAATAATTATTTATGATATGAATATTAAAATAGATATGATATTTTTTAATTTGGTAATTTTTGAAATAGAATTAATTGAGAAGGTAATCAAGTAGTATGCATTGATCTGATATAAATAAGTTTCAACTCCTTTTCCCGGGAATATCAATTTATTGAAAAGGGAAAGCATAATGAATGGATGATGAGGTGTTATAATTGGGAAGTGTTCTGTTTACATTGGTAGTTAGATGATTAATATATGTAATGGAATGGTACAAACCATACAATCTTTATGAAATGGGGTACATCCTTTTTGTATATAAAATCAATAGAATTTACATTGAGAATGTATGCAGTGGGTCATGAATTGTTATGAATAAATGTAAAGAAATTTGAAATGTATTTTTATTTCTAAATCAATTATAAGTGTTTTTCAATACTGTTTTATTGTGATTTCTATTTTCACAATATTATAAATTAATTTGTGTTTAAATTATTTTTAATAATAATTAAGACTATTTATAATTTATATTCAATAGTTACACTTTCCAATATAGAGTTACAATATAATTCCATTATAGAAATTGAGAATTAGGGGATTTCGTGGAAGCATCTATTCTTAAATATTGTGATGGATCAAGAAATTATATTTATTTACTATGATAATAATTATTTTATTTACTAGAGTAAAAATATGGAGTCCAATTCCAACACAAAAAATAATAATCTAATATATCAACACATTCTAATATTTCTAATGGATGGAAGTTAAATTTTATAATCATTATTTGGATGAAAAATCTAGATAATATTTGTACAATAGTTCTGATTCAACTAAATAAAAAAATCTGTGTGTGTTAGTGGGGTCAAGGTAACTGAAAGAAGAAATGATGTTATTTAATGATTATGGATTTATGATTGTATGATTGAATCTATTTATGTTTTAAAATTTTCTGATATACCCTTTATGAAAATTTCAGGTGATATATTGTTATGAATGGAAATATTTTTAAAGAAACCATTATTGGTTTACTATAAGTATAACGATTTAATTTACCATAGAGGGATTAGTAAAAATGAATTCAAAAATATCATGTCTTGGATGATATAATGATGAGTTTATTAGGTATGTGGTTTATAAAATGGAATGGTGTATTCGAGGATACTAGTATGACTATTATAAAAGATGAATCAAGTTTTATTAAGGATTTCTGCAAAAGTTCAACAGTAATTATTGAAATAATATTAGGGGATATAATTCTAGTTTTTCATTGAAACTAAAAGTTAAACAATATTCTATTATGGTTATGGTGTATGATTGTATTATACTAGTTAAAAATATACACTTTTTTAATTAATGGATTATCACATGAGTTTGGAAGTCATTAGATTTTCTTCAGGGAGTTTTTTCATAACCTAGAGTGCTAATATCTTACATGAGAATTTTAAATCATAATTTCTATATTATATTATATGCCTTTCACTGGGATCCTACCAAAAAATAGTTTAAAACACAAAAATATTGAATTTTGTAAAATCATTTTTATTCTATTAATTAATTTCTAAACAAAAGATCCAATTATATGAAATAAAATAAATGATTGGGATTAATTTAACATGATGAGTTTTTTTTTCAACATCTATGATTTATTCGTTTTTTATGCTATTAATTTGTTGTTTACACCAAAAATACATAGTTCAATTAGTCTTTATAAAATTCCATTCAACTTTTTTCATATTCATTTCTTGTCCCTTCTCTCCCAAAACCATGGTAGTTTTTAGTGTTTTTTTGTGTATCATCTTCTTCAAGATATATTTTATTTTTTGATTTATTTATGGTGGTTTCGATTCTTCTTCCTATTAGTAGTCTTGTTTATTATTAATTTCCATTTCTAGTGTCAATGGTGTGGAACTGCATTTTGGATTATTTGATCCCATGGTGATGTTTTTTTTAAATTCTACATAATTTTATGAACTTCCACAGGAGATTGAGTCTAATGAATTTTTTTTGTTTTTCATTTCATTCCCTTGAGGTATGGGTATACTAATACTCTCAACCGTCTTTGTTCCTTATAGGATTCGATTATAATATATGGTCATGAATTCTAGGACATCCATTTTTATTTTAACATTCCTTCCATTGTTAGTGTGTCTTCTTTCTTTCATATAATGGTGTGACATCCCGAGCTGGGTCACCCCTGAACCGATGGTCGGACCGGTCGCCACATGACCTCAAGCGATCTCCTCGTATTCTAGAAGCTACCGACATGCATCGAGGGTATTTGTATAGTTCGTAGGGATACTATACCCTCATTTTAGTGTTCAAAATAGACAAAGAAAAGAAATAGAGGAAATAGTCTAATAAATGATAAAGAAGTGAAATTAGATTTTATAAATCTTGTAAAAAAATGGCCAACACGAAATTATATAGCAGATGCGTGAATGACATGCTAATGATACAAAATAGTAAACAGTGAACAAAACAACATTCTTTACATTAAAATAGATAATTAAAAAAATAATAACTCAAATCCCCAAGGGTTATCCCCACGAGCATCTCGAGGATCCGCTCGGTCCTCTACTCTTATCTCCCACGTTAATGATAACAACATAGTCCTGCAACCAAATAGATTCTACTCGGGTACCTGGTACAATGGAGGCCCGAGTAGGATGTGAGATATGAATCTATGTAGACCGGAACCCTCATTGTCTACACCAAATCCAGACATTTAATAAATAACATAAAAAACGTAAAGGCATGCATAATATAAAGTATGTAGTACAAGTAACTATAAACCCAAGTACCTGCTTCATCCCCCAGATGGTTTCTGAACGTGCATTATACATTTGTCATGCATACTCAAAAATCATTTAATAATCATTTCAAATTTATTAAAATTTTATTAAATTAATAATGTCTTGAGATTCAGCCTATGATTGACATCTTACGAATAAGTCACTCTCTACGAATGTCTCAAAAGACCATCTAAGTAATCATTTAATGATAAAATCCATGCTTGTGCATTGGCTTGTATAGTGCGTAATAAGTTATTCAATTTAATCATTCATATACATAGTATGTTCCCGTACTCTAAAAGTGGTTCACCCAGTTCATAAAAAAGTTTAAACCCTTTCTCGTAATGAATTCACAAATCATCATGTCACAACAATCTTCATTATCCATTAACTAATTTCATGCCCAAAAAATTGGAACCATAGTCCAATGTTAATTAATGGATGTAGAACATCATGTCTATCACCCTCGGGAGTATTTGGAGCGTCAGTCCTTGTCCCACAACCCATGGATATTTGGAGCATCGTTGCCTATCCCATTAAAGAATATTTTCTTGAAAGATGGGTGTAGAATGCCATATCTTGCACCCCGTGAGTATTTGGAGCATTAGTTCCTATCTCACAACCCATCTATCAATCATACATATACATATATCATTGGTGTAGAATACCATGTCTCACACCACAAAACCAAACCGTTAATTATTTCAACAGTTTATTAACAACACAAATCTCTCTTCAGATTAGTCAACACTTAATTATCCTTTCCATATCACATTAATTAATAATTAATTAACAAATAATTATTCATAGCAGGATAACTGAATAATAAACTCAACACTTAATTATCAAAAATTTTAAACAAGTCTGAACCCATGCATTCAAATAATGGTTTGTCCAGGACTTTATCAGTATACAAGTGCACCATAATCATCTCAATACATGCTGAGCAAAGCCAAGATAATTAGTGACCATATCCCACAACATATCATATCTCTAAAAAACTCCATTCAAGACAACAGAAGGCATGAAAAACCAATACGCATCAAAAGGTACTCTTGGCCAAAAATCATAACAAACAAACAATTAACAATCATAATTTAATGCATGCAAATTAATTAATTCAACAATTAATTAATCATGTAATATCTCTTTAACCAATCATAAATTTGATAACCATTTACCATTTAACATACCAGTTTCCATTTATTTTCTGAACAAGTCAAATATATGATATTCCCAATAATCTGTAAAAGCCACAAACTTATTCCAACTCATTACTTGATAAATAATTATAAAATCAATTTCCCAATCCCTCATTGTTCCCATTCAAATCATTCAATTGTTTAATCATATCACTTTAACTACAATAGTGATCCATGCTTAAAATAAACACATATTCAAGTCCTCATTTATCTCATGTGGGTGCCATTACTTAATAACATCAGAAGTTCTATTCATAGACATATCATAATCAAGGAAACTCACATTCACAATTTATCAAAAGGAGCTAAAATTCATACATAATGTTTAAAATATTTGGGACCCTGCCTCGGGGTTTTGCCGGAAAGAATAATGAATGAAGAACCCCCAAGAGAAACAGGTTGATTATTCAATAACCCGCCTTAGATCACTTCTCCTATCAAAACCAAGACCAAAACATATGATACTTTTTATATAAACACTTAGATTCACCCATATCAGGCATAGATCTAAGAAACCGAGTGAAGAGGAGAAGTAGATCTAAGTGGATCTAAGAAACTTAACAAAAATGAAGAATAATATCTACGTAACTCAAGAATTCAGCTTTCATTCGCCAAGAGAAGCCTTTCAGATCACCTCCATAAAGCTTGGGAGAGGTTTTCCATCCTTCAAGGTATAGTATTCCTGAGTTGTAGCTGCTTAGGAGCTTAAAAGAGCCATCTAAATGAAATAACGAGTGAGATCCACTATTTAAGGATCTCATTTAAGTGCCTGCTTGGTTTGACCACACGGTTAGACAAATCGTGCACTAACCGTGCATTAGCTACTATCTCATAAAACACTCCATGCACGGTTAGGCCACACGGTTAGACAAACTGTGTGCTAACCGTGCATTAGTCAATGCCTCAAGACTTCAAGTAGGCACGATTTTGCTGCACGGTTACAAAAATCGTGTGTCGCCCATGCGACTTCCCATTTTCCGCATAACATCTATCAAAGTTTAAAAAATGACATCTTTAAGAGTTCCAACACTCAGAATGAAATTCCTGAGCTCGGTTTAAAAAACTACATGTTGATAAACCGAAAAAGATATTCTGAAACATTCGTAATTTTAACCCGGTTCAATAACACGGTATTCTACATTATACACACCTTAAAAACATATCAATCCCAAGAATCCATTAGGAACCACATTTAAAACAACCGACATATCGTGGTCATTTAATCTTGTTAGAAGTGAAGTGTTGCATTCCCAACTCCAAACACACCTTTAACCCTTCTCAAACCTGATGGATTAGCCTTTATAATTGGATCCAAATATTACTCTAATGTATAAACATCGAAAAATATCTTATATCTAAGATCATTAGAATGACCTTATTAATGTAAAAGGTTGAATCTTGATCAATCAAAGGAACATGTTTCACATTCTTCCCTCGAAAGATTTTTCAATCCCAAAACCCCATTTCCCCCTTTATCTGACAAAGTTTCTTTAGAACTAAACCAAATATATCTGCAAGTATGATGATGTCCTTACCCAATATCTGGTGAAAATTTTCCAAGTCAAGCCATCACAAGGCTATTTTAAAAACAAATGCGCCCCAACATGAATAAAGATGTATTACAATGAAACCACGTGTCCTGCATACTCCCCAGATATGATCTTCTCTTCAATACCAACCACATTTAATCTATAGTGTGGCGTATGACCAATGATATCTTAGTGTATCCATGATGAGGTCAAGATAGGGGATATGCTCATCGTGTCCTGAAGAGCACACTAAGAGAAAACTGAGGTCATGAAGAAGATCAGTCAAACCATTACCGGACAACTTTTTTCTAAAATCTTGGCATCACCTGCCAACACATTCATCATGAACAAAGTGCAAATACCCACCATATGATTTCCAATGACTTCTCTAGAAAAGATCAGCTGATCACCATCGTGCTAGATTAACAACAAGATCTGCGTTTTAAAACACCTCGGTCTTTCAAAAATCATTCCATGCCTTGAAATGAAACTGATTATTTAACGCTCAAGTTACTCTACATGGATTTGACTTGATACCATACTCAATAGCACAAAAATACTTATTATAGAGTCATATTGCCTCATACGACCATTTTCTTGGACGACGCCATAACCAGTCATCCATTACTAAGAAGAAAGGGTTAAATGACCAACAAAGTAGTCGACCATGCCTGAGGCACTTATAACTAGCTGGCATAGAGAATTAATTGATTCTCAATCCAACAACAATGTCAAGAAACACATCACCACCTGTTTGAAAAAGGATGTCATTAGAAACTAGAAGTCCTACCTTGGACAAAGACACCAACAACAGTAAAAGAGTGAGAAAATCCATAGCGCTAGCAAGGAAATATCTGTTCTGAGGGCGCTATCGACCAAAGGTTATCCCCTTATGAATAAAAAGTTTCAAACCTAAACTGGTTCAGGAAAAACGAGTCACTAGGCTCAAAAGACAAACATAAGGCCATTTCTAAAGAGAAAAACACCTACATAAAGTACTCATTCTTTCATTCCAAGGCCAGTCAAGAGAAGTCTGAACTACCCTTTACAATAGGGTTTTAAATAGTGGACACCACAATAGGTTCCATTTCTAAGCCTCTTTTATTTAATCACGTGTAGTCTTTAATCATCAATAGATTTAATCGAAACATCAAGTACAATTTTCAAAACTCCCCATGGAAAAACACGCAGGTTTCATAAAACTCCATATTTAAAACAATTACGTTTGTTCACATCCCGTCATTTTCATGAAACTTATCACAATAAATTCACTTTATGAAGATAAGGAGACCTTCGAGGATCCCATTTTAACAAACCTTGGATCTTCATAAAGCAACCCAATAGCACAAACACATGTACTAAAATTTTAAACACCCAAACAGATTATCTCATAAAATATTCCCAACTGACCTACTTGGGTCTAGTTGCATTTTAGAAGCAAGCCATTTGATTTAAGATCAAAATTAAAAATCATTCCCATTTATATGCATTTCATACGACAACAAGTAATCACATTTAATATGAGACGTCATTTCCCAATTCATGAACCACTCATACACTCCATGGATTGAAAATTGGCTATCAATAATCGATACTGATGTCAATTCTGAAATTAACATGATCAACCTAATGGTACAAATTATATGGGTGGCCACCTACCTATCTAAAAGGTTCCCATACACCGCATCGCTAGATTTTGTGTCCCATTTAACACAATCAAAATTTATTTTACATTTTATTTTTATCACCCCTTTCACATATCAAATCATCTTTAACATGTTAGAATATGAAGTAACACAACAACATGCTATAACGAGGAAGCATGTCACAAAAATAAAACAAGCTAATAACTAAGGTAGTACGACATATAATAACACATGCATGTTAAATCTATCACTGTAAATTCCTATCTCGAGAGGCATGCTCAAATAGATCAAACACAGCATTTCACCCAAGGAACACAATCAAAATTAGCAGGCATCGTACTAATGCAACTAAATGAAATGTTATATGCATGACATGTGCTAAGAGACTAATATGATGCATGTATGAAACATCATTTCTATTTCAGGCCACGAAAATTATTCTTTTCAAAATTCTAAAAATCAAAAATTAGCAGAATATAAACTAGTCACTCAAGGTGAAATCATATCAATGGTAACCTCTAATAGTACAAACATCAATTCACATCCATGTCCACTTAGTCATTTCCCGTAATTTAGGTGATTAGTCCCATGCACAACTATTAAACCAAGCATGGACACATTCCTATTCCCCTGTCTACCTACCTCAAAAATATAATAATACAAATTAGAATAATTAAACATAATCCTCTGATACCACATTGTAACATACCGACCTGGGTCACCCCTATATCGGTGGCAAGACCGGTTGCCACGTGACCTCAAGCGCATCTCCTCATACGCCAGAGGCTACCGACTAGCAGCGAGGCTCTATGGATAGTCAGTGGAGAGAATATACCCTCATTTTAATGTTCAAAAATAACCAAAGGCAATAAATAGGGGCAACGGTCTAATAAATGATAAGGCAGTGGAATGCAGATTTTATAAATCTTGAAAAAAAAAGGCAGACACAATATATAAATTAGATGCAAGGATGACATGCTAATGATACAAAATAGAAATCAGTGAACAAAACAACATTAATTACAATCAAATACAGGAAAAAAAATAACTCAAATCCCCAAGGGTGATCTCCTCTAGCTTCCCGAGCATCTGCTCGGTCCTCTACTCATATTTCCCTAGTAATTTCCAACAAAATTTTCATGAAACCAAGTAGAATATACTCTGGTACCCAGTACAGTGGCGGCCCGAGTAGGGTGTGAGATATAAATCTTAGTAGGTCGGGACCACCGGTGACTACCCCAAATCCAGTCTTTTAATAAATTACTTAAAACATGTGAAGGAATCCATAAAATAAAGTAAGCAGTACAAGTAACTATAAACCCAAGTACCTGGATCAGCCCCCATCTGTTGTATTAAAGTGAATTATACATTTGTCATGCATACTCAACAATAATTACATAATCATTTATCAATTATTCATATAATATAAAATTATGAACGTCATGTGATTCTTCATATGCCCGACATCTTCTAAATAAGTCACCCAAAACGAATGTCTCTAAATACCATCTAAGAATTCAAGTAAAGACTGATTCCAAGCTTGTGCTTTGGATTGGATAACACATCATAAGTTATTCAATTTTATCTTTCATACACAAAGTCTGATCCCATCCACAAAACGTGGTTCACCCAATTCATAAATAAGTCTAAACCGGTTCTCATAATCAATTCCCAAATCATAATTCCACAATAGCCTTCATTAACCATTAACTCATTTCATGCACAAGGAATTGGACCCAAATACCATTGTTTAATAATGGATGTAGAACATTATGTCTATCAACCTCGTGAGTATTTTGAGCGCCAGTCCTTGTGTCACAACCCTTGGGTATTTTGAGCATCAGTCCCTGTCCCATTATTGAATATTTGAATGCAAGATGGGTGTGGAACGCAATGTCTAGTACCTCGTGAGTATTTGGAGCATCATCACCCATCTCACAACCAATCTATCAATCATACATATACCACACTCATTGGTGTAGAATACCAGGTCTAACACCACAAAACCAATCTGTTAATTAATTCAACAATTAATCAACAGCACAAATCGCTCTTCAGATAAGTCAACACTTAATTACCCTTTCCATATCTCATTAATTAATAATTAATTAACAATTAATTATTCTTAATAGGATATGCTAATAAATAACTCAACATTTAATTATCCAATATCTTTTATAAGTCTAAAACCGTCCATTCAAACAATGGTTCATACAAAAATTTAACAATATACGAGCACACCATAATCATCTCAAAACATGCTAAGCAATGCCAGGATATTTAGTGACCACATCACACAAAAAATCATATCTCTAAACAACTCCATCAAAGACAACATAAGGCATGTAAAACTAAAACCCATCAAAAGGTACACCTGAACAACAATCGTAACAAAAAAATCAATTAACAATCTTAATTTAATGCATGGGAATTAATTAATTCATCAATTAATTACTAAAATATTATCTCTTTAACCAATCATCAATTATTTAACCATTTACCATTTAACCTATCATAATTATTCCCTCCATTAATTATTATCAGTTTACAATTATTTTCTGAACAAGTCAAGTATCTGATATTCCCAATAATATGTAAAAACCACAAACTGATTCCAACTCATGACTTAATAAATAATTATACAATTAATTATCCTGTTACTCACTCTTCCAATTCATATCATTCAATTGTTCAATCATATCACTTTAACTACAATAGAAATCCATGCTTAAAATCAACACATGTTCAAGTCCTCACTTATCTCATGTGGTGGCATTACTTAATAACATCAAAAGTTTTATGCATAGACATATCATAATCAAAGAATCTCACATTCTAAATTTATAAACAGGAGCTAAAATTCTCATATAATGTGTTAATGATTTGGGACCCTAACTCGAGGTTTTTCCAGAAACAGTAACAAACGAGGAATCCTCAAGAAAAACAGGTTGATTCTTCAAGTACCCGCCATAGATCACTTCTCCTAGAAAGACAAAGAACAAATATGTAATGGCCCGACCCTAGTTACCCAGAGTCAGTGTATTATTTTAATACATTGTAATGTTTATAAAGAATCAAGTCACGAAGGATAGATCGGTTTAACAGTCTTGGAAAATTGATTACATACATGAATGTTTCATTACACTTATTAACATACAAAACAATATAATTAATCATTCACGAACATCATTATCCTTTGGATTAACCCTGCATATCAATTACAATACACTTATTTAAATCATGAAAAAAATGAAACATAGAAAGGGGTGAGCTCAGAAGCTCTGTAAGGATAGAAATACAGAGGAATCATACATAAATAAGCATAAGCATTTAAGTAAATGTATAACTAAAACAAAAGCCTTTTAAACATGAACTTCAGAATAATATAGAAAAAATAAAGTAATTACATTTACATATTCACATGGATATTTTACTAGTTGAATAATCACATTAAATATCAATAACCACTTTCATATTGATGGAATGCATAACGCCAGACTATCATAACCACATAGTCAAGGCTCTGTGTCAAGACTACAAATAAGATTTTGTCAAGGCCTTATGCCAAGACACTAGTTTGTCTCATGAGACCTACCGATGCGTCAAAGAGTTATAGAGGGCTCCACCCGTCACTTATTAAGTCCAATGCATTCCTCATATGAACAGGTTTAAACATAACATAAACATTCATATTAAAACTAGCATACGAAATGTCAATACTTTCTCCAAAAACCAAGAATGATATAAAAATTACACATCCAGAGACAAACATATCACAAAACATTCAATACTATATGGATGTTTTGTATCATAATAAATCAACTTCAAATAATCTTAAAATCCATCAAAGGATGATTACATAGATGAAATCAAATCTATTTGAGAGAAATATCTCTTTTTTTTAATCATTTAAAAGCCACATAATTATAAAATAAAACATTTACTTTGAAAGTATTCATATAACATTTTAAGGGAAGCTTAGACTATTTTATAATGGTGTAAAATATCTGCACCCATCGTATAAGTTAAAAAAAATACATTCTTACCTTAATTTATTCGAAAAGGTAAAAAAGGACCTTGTTTAAAAAATGATGGAAAGATTCCTTTATAAAAATATTATAAAATTAAAAAGGGTATAAATTACATTAAACCATAGTCTAGTAAATAGTATGAATGTTTTGATATACATTTTTAAGAAGCATGGATATGGATGATAAAGAGGTCGCAGAAGATAATTATGTATAAACAACCTCAGATAATGAAGAGATTCTGAAATAAACCCTTAAAAATTTGGTAATTTATGAAACATACACCCCATTGAAAGAAGTATCATATAATGAATTTGTAAATAAACATAAATTAAAGTGTATAACACAATGGATACAATTATGGGCAGTAAATACACCACACAAAAGGTAATAATGGAAATATGGGATGAATCTCACGGCAACAATGAGTGAGATGAAAACCCCTTACCTTGCACTTTCCTTAGTCGGCGGTACATTTAACCTCATGTATGAAGACCATAGAATGTTACTAAATTATCCATGAACCATGTAAATATTTTTGATATCATACATTATTCATTAATGACTTTTTACTACCCATTTAATAATAATTTCCATGTTAAGTTAACATTTTGGGTAATAATCGAATTCTTTATCGTACGTGTTTTAACTTGTTACTCTTGATTGTATCACTTAGATCATGATTTAAACAATTCCAGAATATAAAAAATTATTTATATATCATATATATTTAGAAAATAATTATGTATAATAGATATATATGTGAAATGGAAAACACCATTTATGGAGACGGTAGTCCGTACGTACGCATAAACGATGTTTCTGTTTTCATAACGTATTGAATGGAACTAAATGAATAAAATATATGTAAGTAAATATATATATATATATCCAGTAGCATTATTATGTCATATATTACAATAATATTAGTTATATGTATTTTTATAATCGTCGATGAATGGTGAATGTGGAAATTATTCTCATCGCGCCGTGGAGACGGTAAGCCGTACCTACGCACGTATGGTGACATGTCATTCAAGGAATGGATAGACTACTTAATATGGATATATCATATTTATAATAACATAACATTATATAGAATATACTGGAGTTATTATTTTATAATGTAAATGACAAAGAATGAATATGTTAATGAAGAAAGGAACTTGAAAGAGGGTGGTGAAAACATTACCTCTTCTTCTTGTTCATCCTTTTGATTTGATCAAAAGGTCTCCATTGGTTGTCTTTATGATCAAAATAAGGCCTCTAGGATATATTTAGGGAAGTTGATATAGTATTTGGGATGGGTTTGGCTGAGAAAAAACTCTTTGAAGGTGTGAATTAGAGGGAAGGGGAAGTGCACTTTTATATGAGGGGTGAGGGGAACCTTTGGGGAAATTAGAAATATTATTTTATAATAAATTCATATTCGGTTTCTAATGGCTAAAATGTGGATTATTTAAAGGTTCAGGTGGGGATAGGTCGAAAACCTTTCAATTAAAACATTTTAGACAGGTTTGTGTTTCTATATTAACTTTATATTTTTGATTTAACTCTTAGTTAAATAGTTTGACACGTACCATGTCTCTTTTTATTTTTATATTATATAGTCAATAAACATACTATAAACTTCTGAGATACCCCCAAGTGGTACATTAATAATACACCTATAATTATATAAGTCCTTTATCTGAACCATGTATTTTTAGGAATATAATATAAATTATTAATATAATATTTGTTTTAAAAACTCATTTATGTGAATTTTGACAATATTTAATAATTGATTTATGGTAAATTCTTAACAACTTTATTAATTAGAACCAAGTTCATTTAATCAATCATAACATTTCATAGTAAAAAAAATTCGTGTATTTCATCAAAACTTTCAAATTGTATTTATTTTAACATTTATAATACAAATTATTTGATTCTTTCATTTATATAAATAATACTACATCATTATTGTGTAAAAAATATATTTAACTACTCAAAGTTGGAAAATTATAATCAATGTAGAATTATATAGAAAATATTTTTATCCTTCTAATAAATATTTATAGTCTAATATATAACATATATAACCCTATGTAATTTTTTTTCTCTAAAAGATATATGCTAATGTCATTTTTGTATTTAATTTAACTTAATTAATATAAAGTGTCATTATCACTTATAAGTTGATCCATGGGATCCCAAAATCGATCCAAAGATGCCTATGGTCGGACATGTATCACCCAATAGGGTTAGGACACGTTTTATGGTAATTAATTATTATTATAATATTATTTTTTTACCTTTATTTACCGGATTGACACTTTAACCATGCTAAATAAAATATTTACTGAAATACTTATTCCAAATGTCTAAAAATAAAAGTTATATATTTAGAAAATTTTGACCTCCTGATACTAAATAATAAATCCATTTTACTAAATTCAAAACACATAAGTCTGAGAAATTAATTTTAACATAATTACCATTGTCAAAACAAAACACGTGTTTTTAAAAACTAATAACTATCAAAAGATTGAAACTTTTTTATGTCCGGTTTAAATGTGAAATTATGTCCAATGACAAATTTTTTATTAAATGGTAAAAATATATTCTAATTAAACATTAAAACCACTCAAATTCATAATTTATCACTATTAATTATTTGGATTAAAGAAGTTATTTTTAATAAAAATTCAGAAATTTCACTATTCATCAAAATATGAAGGATATCTGAAAAGTACAAAAAATTCACCCTAAGATAATTTCGAAAATCCAAATCCAAAAATGAACTCCATTTTGAATGATAAAATTTATAAAATTTCAAAAATTGGGTATTACTATTCATAAAGGATGGTTTGATTGTTTGTGGTGTGTGTTAGAACTCGAAGTTGCGTACAACACACGCTACTGCATTATTCAAAGAGAAGCATATCGTGGAAGCTTGGGGTGTTACACAAACATATTATACTTGTCATCTACACACTTATATATTCTCAGAACGGGCATAGATCTAAGAAACCGAGAGATGATGATATGTAGATCTAAGTAGATCTAAGAAACCGAACAAGAATGAAGAAGAACATCTACCTACCTAAAGAATTCGGCCTCGATTCGCCAATATAAGCTTTTAGATCACCTCAAAAATGCTTGCGAGAGGTTTTCAAACATTCAAGAGAGATTAATACCAAGTTATAGACTCTTAGGATCTTAAACGATCCAACATAAAGCAAGAACGAGTGAGATCCACAATTTAAGGATATCATTTACATGCCCGCACAGTTTGCTCGCACGGTTAGACAAACCATGCACTAACCGTGCGTTAGAAACTATCTCGGAAAACACTCCTTACACGGATAGGCTACATAGTCGAGAAAAAGTGTGCACTAACCGTGCGTTAACCACTACCTGAAAACAACAACTACGCACGGTTTGGCTGAATGGTTAGACAAAGTGTGTGTCGCCCATGCGACTTCCCCTTTTCTACAAAACATCTATTAAAGATTGCAAAATTACATCATTAATTTTTCCAATAATAAAAAATAAAATTCATGAGTTTGGTTTAAAAAAATTTCCTATTGATAAACCGAAAATCAAATTCAGAAACATTCATAATTTGAACCCGGTTCAATAACACAGGATTCTACATTACACCCACCTTAAAAAAATCTCATCCCCAAGAAGCCATCAAAGACCACTTTTAAAACAACTGACCTAACAAGGTCATTTTATCATGTTAGAGGTGACGTGTTGTGTTCCCAATTCCAAACACACCATTAACCCATCTCAAACCTGATGGATAAGCCATTAAAACTGGATCCAAATATTACTCTAAAGCTAAAACATCAAAACACATCTTATATCTAAGGTCATTAGAAAGACCTTGTAAATGTAAAAGGTTGAATCTTGATCAAACAACATAACTAGTTTCACATGATTCCCACAAAATATGTTGCAAACCCAAAACCCCATTTTACCCTTTATCTGGCGATGTTCCTCTAAAACTAAACCAAAATCATCATCAAGTTTAATGATGTCCTTACCCAACATCTCGTGAAAATTTTCCAAGTCAAGTCACTGCAAGGGTATTTTAATAACAATTGTTCCCCAACACGAATAAAGAAGTAGTCCAATGAAACCACTCATCCTGTATACTCCTCAGATAAGAGATGCTCCTCAAGCCCAACAACATTTAAACGGTTGCACGAAATAAAACCAACACTATCTTAGTGTATCCATGACGAGGTCAAGATATGGGACATCCACGTTGGTTCCTGAGTGCGCACTAAGCAAAAAATGAGGTCATGAAGAAGATCAGTCAAAGCATTACCGAACATCTCTGTTCTAAAAGCTCAACATCACCTACCAACATGTTCATCGTGAACAATGTGGAAATATCCTCCTTAAGATTTTCCATGACGTCTGTAGAAAAGATCAGCTGCTCACCAGCGTACTATATTAACAACAAGATTGGCGTGTCAAAACACCCCGGTATTTTGAAAACCATTACATGCCCTGAAAATGAAATTGATTCTTTGACCCTCAAATTACTCTACATGGAGATGACCTGAGACCGTAATCAACAGTACAAAAAGACTTATTATGCAGTCATATTGCCTCATACGACCATTTTCCTTGACGATCGCATAACCAGTCATCCATTACAAAGAAGAAAGGGTTAAAAAACCAACAAAGCAGTCAACCATACCTGAGGCAAGTCTAACCAGCTGACAAAGAGCCTTACTGTAATGACCCGGAAATTTCAAGGAAATTTGTATTTTTTTTCCTTAATTTCTTTGGAATTTTATGCGACTGCGGCTTGTGACGGAACCTGATTCCGAGGCCGGGTGTGCCTGGAATCATGTTCTGATGTTTAGCTCGGTTACATTCAGTGAACGAACGAGTAGGTTTTTCATATCTTTTGAACATGTGCTCGGAATTGAAATCTAAGGGCACCATTGAACTCACGGCACTGGTTTTCGCTTAAGGGGACTTTCTCCCTGACGGCAGATGATCGGGTTTGAGAGTTGGTTTTTGGGTTTCACGTGGATTAATAAAATAAAATAAGTGACAACTTATTTTATCTTTGTTGAACCCACGACATGTGGATAGTGTTGGTTAAAAGCTCAACATGGGAGTTGGTGGTGGGACCGCCACACCCTAACCTCCCATGGGAGGATAATTAGGGTGGGGACCACCCGAGCAGCATAACCTCCCATGAGAGGTTATGACATGGGGTCCACATGGGGCTTAACCCCCCATTTAATGGGAGGGGAGGAAATATATCAACACTCACCCATTAATGAGGGAGAACCTCTTGGACTCTAACTCCCCTCTTAATGTAGGAGAATAAAACTCCTCAAAACCCCCCATTTAATGGAAAGAAACTCCTTGACCCTCTCCTTGTTAATTAGGTGGGGACCACCCGGGCCCCTAAACCCCCTAAAAACTCCCCAAATTAATTATGTCATGCACTCGGGCAATTAATTTGGTAGCGAATCTCCACTATTTGAATTTTGAATTGTTCCAACCATCATGAACTTAATTAAGTGGGGCCCACTTAATTAATTTCTGCCACCAAGAATAATAGATTATATTCTATTATTTTGGAACGTTCTTGCACCTTTTGGTGGAGAGCATGAGAGAACATCTTTCTCCAGCGAAGAACGCGAAGAACGCCGACGACACTTCTTCACTGACCTTCTTCGTCCTTCGTCCTCGGAGCCCCATTTCTAACGTGGTGCTTCTCCGACGACCCTCCTTCCTCATCGTCAATGCACCGACGCATGAACTCAAAAGTGGAAGCGTGCGGTGAGTGACATCATCATCTTTCCCCACGACGAACACGCGGCCCGATGAATCAATGTTATAGGATTAATTGTTTTTATTCGTGAATACTTTCATCGTCGTTCATCATTTTTTAAATTGGGCCACCTGTTATTGTAATAACGGGAGGAGGTCAGACATCATGAACACGACCGACTCCCCTCCCCCCTAGATGTTTTGTTCGTGGAGGCTCGAAAAATTGCAGAATGGTGCAACAACACCTCATAGAAACAAGAAAGAACACGACGAAGAAGCGCGACGCCGTCACGCCACATCGTTGGGGCCGAACGAAACCGCGGACGGAGTCGGGGCCGCGGAGGCAATTCGAAGACTCTATTGGTTGATCGTTGTGCGTGGATTGACGGGCGTTGACAAACATGGCCTCAAAGTGAATTTGAAGACTAAGTAGTGAAGATCCGGTCCCGGGAGGACCGCTGGAAAAAACCGCAGGCAAAACGGACCACTGGAGCGCGTCTGGTGGTCCGCAGAAGGGCCTGCCGGCGCGCAACTCCTGCACAGCGGTGCCGGGGGCCGGAGGCGGCGGTGCCCGGTGTGCCTCCAGGAGGGTCTGCCGCGGTTGAAGCCATGGAGGCAGGAGACTAGTCCCGCGGCCACACGGGACCGAGGGAGATGCAGCACCGGGACGCGTCCACTGGCCGAAGGAGGGGCCCCCCACGTGGGGGCCGCAGTTACTCAAACAGGGGGGCATGAGCCCCCCCTTCTGCTCAGCTCGGCCAGCCGAGCTGGCCACGCGGGTCGCCCGAGCGTGCCTTGCCGCCGGGCCATGCCCACCGGGCAGAGCCGCGCCCTAATGGTCCGAAACCGAACCCGATTTGGTTCGACGCACGGGGGGTATCGGGTTGGGTCGGACTGGGCCCGAACCCCCTATTTTCGAGCATTTTCCTTTCAAACGCCCATAACATGGCCTACTGACCTCTGATTGACGCACCATCAGTTGTGATGCAATACTTTGATCAAGATGGTCAGTTCGTTATATTACACTCATGTTTTCTAAAACATTGAAGTATGGCCGGGTTGGTTCGAACACGAGACCAACATGGTCCTCAGAGCGTAAATGCTTATAACTTGAGCTTCGGACGTACGATTGATGTGTCTTCGACTTTTTTGGATTCCTCTTTATGAGAAGGAACTTTCATAATACTTCTCCTGAGGTTTGGATGCAGTTGGGTAGTGGTCGGGTTGGATTTCACCTGAAATCCAACAGGGCCCCTGGAATGGAAAAGCTGATAACTTTTATACCGGAAGTCCGTTTGACGAACCGTTAGCGACGTTGGTGATCACGATGAGAAATTGTCCCTATAAGTATACCCTATGAGAGTTAGGGGTACAATTGAGATATAGTCGGGTTGGTTCGTACACGAAACCAACTGGGCCCCTGGGACGAAAAGGCTAATAACTCACAGACCGGGCGACCGATTGATGCACCGTCTGTTGCGTTGAGACCCCTATGACGAGGCGGTCCATTGAGATACTTCTTAGTTGGACTTGTGATACTTGTAGTATCGACATGTATCTCATGGAGTGGACCCTCCCAGAGACGAGCGTACGGAGTATGGAGACTGTGTAGCTGGCTAAGACCTTACGACTGCTTGACCGACTCGACTTGGAGTTAGTCGACTAGCCCAGTGGGCGGAGCACTAATATGTTTGGTTGTAGACCCATGGCGGTTGGAGCACTACTGTGTTTGGGTGGCAGACCCCGGCAGGATGCACTACTATGTTTGGGTGGCTGACTCATTGTACTCAACAGGAGGATTACCTCAGCAGTCTTAGGTTACTGAGCATTACCACGATGTTGTGACAGTATCACTATACTCGTCAGAGACGGGGCTCTTCAGGAGTTACAGTTTCGATAATGAAAATCCTGGTTTGAGTTGATTCTATGACCTTTGTGTTTACCTCATGATTGAGATTGTCACTTGACAACTTAGGTATATGTATGGGAATATACATGGGTGGTGGTTATCCGTTGATTTCAGAACCTAGTGTTTCCTCATGATTGTGATGGGTTACTTGATAACATAGCTATAAGTATGGGCATATACCTAAGTAAGGGTTATCTGTTGATGTTCTTATTTATGGTTATCCTTGTTGGATTTAGTGAGACCTTGAGGGTCTTGAGGTCCCTTCTGGGTATCGTATACTCACCCCTGCACTGGCTATTCCCACACCTCATTGTGGTGGTTGCAGACGACGGGCAGCGCTGACAGAGGCCGAGTGTTCGAGGGCTGGACGGTACCCGTAGGTGGACCTAAAAACGAGTTAGTATCTGAAGGTGGAAAACACGAAGAGACGATACTGAGAGGAGGTTGACGGGAAAGATCATTGTGGAGGCTATCTGTACCTACCCTTCATGTATGATCTGTGGTGGACAATCCAGGAGCTGCGCTATCTGTACCTACCTTTCAAGTAGGATCCTTGGTGGACGATCCAGGAGCTGCGCTATCTGTACCTACCCTTCAGGTAGGATCCTTGGTGGACGATCCAGGAGCTTCTTGTCACCTTCTGGCTATTTTATCTTTCTCCTTGTACTTTACAGTTGGGCTTGTATTTTCAGGCCCCTTGACATTCAACACTGCTTTGTTTTCAGTTTTACATAGAGTTTACTTCCGCTTGTACTCTGGTTGAATGTGTTTATGTTTATAAAGTAAATCCCTTCCCAGTTAACGGGATTTACACCTTTGGTGCTAGTCGACATCCCCTGGCCTATGGAAGGAGGGCTTGGGGTAGTCACGGCACGGGCCCTGAGGACGGGTCGTGACAATAACTCGATTCTCAATCCCATAACAATGTAATGAAACACATCACCACCTATTCGAAAAATGAGGTAATTGGAAACTGTAAGTCCTACCGGGGACAACGACACCCAACTACACCAAAAGAGTGAGAAAAGTTATAGTGCTAGCAAGGAATTTTTGTTCTGAGGGTGATACTGACCACATGTTAGCTACTTATGAAGAAAAAGTGTCAACCCTAAATAGGGTCATGTTAAACAAGTCACTAGGATTAAAATCCGTACATAAAGACATCTCTATAGAGAAAAACCCCTACAGAAAGTACGCATGCTTTCGTTCCAAGGCATGTCAAGAGAAGTCTGAACTACCCTTTACAAGAGGTTTTTAAATAGTGTACAACACAATAGGTTCCATTTCCAAGCCACATATATTTAATCACTTTTAATCTTTAATCGTCAAATGATTTAATAGAAACATCAAGTATCATTTTCAAAATGCCCCTAGGAAAAACACACAAGATTCATAAAACACTCTTTTTTAAACATTTGCGTTAGTTGACATCCCATCATTTTTAGTATACTTATCAAAATAAATTCTTTTTAAGATTATAAGGAGACCTACGAGGTTCCCAATTTAACCAACATGGGTTCTCTATAATGAAACCCAATAGAAAACACACAAGTATTAAAATTTTAAACACCCAAATGGGTTATCTCATAAAAAAAATCCACAAGTGACCTACTTGGGTCCACTTTCATTTTAGAAGATAGCCATTTGTTTTCAGATCAACATTAAACATCATTCACATTTATATGAATTTCACACTTCATCAAGTCATCACATTTAATATGAGTCCTCATTCCCGAATTCATGAACCACCCATACAATCCATGGATTGAAAATTGGCTCTCATTAATCGATACTGATGTCAATTCAGAAAATAACTTGATCAACCATAATGGCCCAAATTATATGGGTGGCCACCTACCAATTGAAAATGTGCCCATACACCTTATCGCTGGATTTTGGCTCCCATATAATACTGTCAACATTTATTTAACATTTTACCTTTATCAAAACTTTCACATATCAAAACTTCTTTAACATGTTAGCATAAGAACTAACACAAAAACATGATATAATAAAAAAGCAAGTCACAACAACAAAACATGCTAATTACTAAGATAGTATATCATATAATCACCGAAGCATGTTAAATCTATCATCGTAAGATGCTATCTAGAGAGGCAGGATAAAACAGATCAAAAACTACATTGCACCCAAGGAAAATAATCGAAATTAGTAGGCATCGTACTAATGCAACTACATGGCATGTTAAATGCATGACATGTTAATCTCTAAGAGACTAACATGATGCAAGTATGAAACATCCATTTCATATCAAGACATGAAAATTATTCTTTTCAATATTCTCAAATTCAATAAAAAGAAAAAAATACACTAGTCACTTAAGGTGAAGTCATATCAACAGTATCCTCTTATAGTACAAACATCAATTACCATCCCTGGCCACCTGTTAATTTCCTGCACCTTAGGTGATTAGTTCCAAGAACGGAGATTAACCCAAGCGCTGACACATTCCTAGTCTCTTTTCTACCAACCACAAAATAGTAATACAAAGGAAAATAAAGGAAACAACACCCCTGATACAACTTTGTAACATCTCTACCTGGGTCACACCTAAACAGGTGGCCGGACCGGTTGCCACATGACCTCATGCACGTCTCCACGTACGCCATAGGCTTCCGACTAGTAGTGAGCGTATAAGGATAGTCAGGGGGGAGACTATACCCTCATTTTAGTGTTCAAAAATAGAAAAAGGAAATAAAGAGCAGAAATGGTCTAATAAATGATAAAGCATCGGATATAGATTTTATAAATCTTGTTCAAAAAAATTTCCAAAACCTAATATACATTAGATCCAATATTGACATGTTAATGATACAAAATTAAAAATCAGTGAACAAAAAAACATTCTTTACATTCCAAAATAGATATAAAAAAATAATGACTCAAATACCCAAGGGTGATCTCCTCGATCATCCAAAGAATCTGCTCGGTCCTCTACCCATATCTCCCAAGTAAATGCCAATAGCATTGTCCTGCAACAAAATAGAATCTACTCGGGTACACAGAACAATGGCGTCCCAAGTAGGGTGTGAGATATAAATCTCATTAGGTCAGGACCACCAGTGTCTACCCCAAATCCAGAAATTTAATAAATTACATTAAACATGTGAAGGAATGCTTATAATAATGTAAGCATTACATGTAACTATAAATCCAATCTCCTGCTTCAGCACCCAGCTGGTGTCTGAATGTGCATTATACATTTGTCATGCATACTCAACAATCATTACATAATCATTTATCAATTATTCAATTCATATTAAATTAATAATGTCATGAGATTAGGCCTACGCCATACATCTTTTGAATAAGTCACCCAACATGGATGTCTCTAAAGACCATCTATGTATTCAAGTAACGTTTGAATCCATGGTTGTTCTCTGTCTTGGATAACGCATCATAAGTTATTAAATTTAATCATTCATATACTAAGTCTGATCATGTCCACTAAAAGTGGTTCAACCAATTCATAAATATTTCTAAACCGGTTCTCATAATCAATTGAAAAATCATAATGTCACAACAACCTTCATTATCCATTAACTCATTTCATGCATCAACAATTGGACCAATAGTCCAATGTTATTTAAGGGATGTAGAACATCATTTCTATCACCCTCGCGAGTATTTGGAGTGTCAGTCCTTGTATCACAACCAATGGGTATTTTGAGCATCAGTCCATGCCCCATAAAAGAATATTTTCTTGCAATCTTAGTGTAGATAGCGATGTATAGCTCCACATGAGTTTTTTGGAGTATCAGTCCCTATCTCACTACCCATCAATCAATCGTACAAATACATCTATCATTGGTGTAGAATAACATTAATAACATAACAAAACCAATCCGTTAATAAATTCAACAATTAATTAACAACACAAATCACTATTTAGATAAGTCAACACTTAATTATCCATTCCACATCTCATTAATTAATAATTAAATGACAATTAATTATTCTTAGTAGGCTAACTGAATAATTCACTCAACATTTAATTATCCAAATTCTTTAAGAAGTCTGAACGTGGACATTCAAAAAATGGTTTGTCCCTGAATTTAATAATCTACGAGAATACCATAATCTTCTCAAAAAATAATGATCAAATCCAAGATATTTAGTGACCATCTCACACAACATATCATATCTCTAAACACCTCAATCCAAGACAACTTAAGGCATGGAAAAATAATACTCATCAAAAGGTACTCTTGGCCAACCATCGTAACATACAATCAATTCACAATCTTAATTTAATGCATGAAAATTAATTAATCAAACCTTATATCTTTAAATAATCAACAATTATTTAACCATTTACAATTTAACATGTCATAATTAATCCCGCCATTAATTATTACCAGTTTCCAATTATTTTCCGAACATGTCAAATATTTGATATTCCTAATAATCTGTAAAAGACAAAAAATCATTCCAACTCATGATATGATAAATAATTATACAATTAATTATCCAATTACTCATTATTACCATTAAAATAATTCAATTGTTTAATCATATCACTTTATATACAATAGCAATCCAAGCATAAAATCAACACATGTTCATGTCGTCATTAATCTCATGTGGGTGGAATTACATAATAACGTCAAAAGTGACATGCATCAACATATCATAATCATGGAAAATCACATTCCAAATTTATCAAAAGGTTCTCAAATTCTCATATAAATTGTTAAAGATTTGGGACCATACCTCAGGGTTTTTCCAGAAACCATAACGAACGAAGAAACCTCCATAGAAATGGGATGATTCTTCAAGAACCCACCTTATATCACATCTCCTCACAAGAACAAGACAAAAAATTATCATACATGTCATATACACACATATATTTACCCACAACAGGCATAGATCTTAGAATCCGAGGGAAGAGGGGATATAGATCTATGTAAATCTATGAAAACCAACAAGAACGAAGAAGAACATCTTCCTACCTCATGAATTTGGATTCGATTCTCCAAGAGAAGCCTTCAGATCACCTCCAATACACATTGGATATGTTTTCCAACCATCAAGGGAGAGTAATCTAGAGTTATAACCACATAGGATCTTAAACGTGCCATCTAAAACAACAATGAGTGAGATCTACAATTTAACGATCTCATTTAAGTGCCTGTACAGTTTGCTCGCATAGTTAGACAAACTGTGTGCTAACCATGCATTAGCTACTGTCTCAGAAAACACTCCTCGCACAGTTAGGCTGCACAGTTAGACAATCTATTAATTAATCGTGTGTAGCCACTGCATCAAAACTTCAATTACGCACGTTCTGGCAACACAGTTAGACAAATCGTGTTCTGCCCATGCGACTTACCCTTTGCCGAAATACATCTATCAAATTTCTAAAAATGACATATTTAGGAGTTCCAACAGTCAGAATAAAATTCCAGAGCTCGGTTTAAAAATAATGACCCGTTGATAAATTGAAAAATAAATTTACAAACATTGGTAATTTTAACGTGGTTCAAAAACATGATAATCTACAAATGGGTTCACTATATTTAATCATTGATGAATAAATTGTGATTTATTATATTTTATAAGATTATTCAAAAATAATAATACATTATTTAATTATTTGGGTGTACGAAAATGGTTTTTTTGAGAAATGTTTTATTTTCCATTTTTTTGGAAAAAAATATTTTATATTTTAATAATTGTGAAATGGATTCATGAAATGGGTTTTAAAACAATGTTCTTGATGAAATGATTTGGTAAATATACCACATGGGAAGTCTTGGGTACTTTTATTTAATATATAAAAATTCTCCTCATATTTTTCTACCATCGGTGGGTTCACTTATGGGGCTTCCTCTACATTGATTGAAAATTTCCCCTGGGTCATTTTACCTGTTGTTCGAGGGTTTTTTTGTGTGTTCCACATCTCATAATATTTGATGCATATGTCTAGGGAAAATTTGAAAACACATTTCTATATTGGGTGTGTATGTTTTAGTGAGCATGAGTTATATAAATCTATGTTTATATTGACATATCATGGATTTTTATTCTTATGAATTTTGTTACATTATCTTATATAGTTTATATCGTTGGAAATTTATTTACAACGATTGTATAGAACTATGGAAAAGGGAAAATTTATTTCAATTATATTGATATAATGACTATTTAGATCTATAGCATGAAATGTTTTATTTAAAATGATCATATTTGTAATTTTTATATATTCCCTCAATATGGAGCTCTTCGGTGGTAACCTCCTAAGAATTTTTTGCCCAAACCCTACAAAAACTATGGGTAGTGTGTACACCTGATTATGTTTTCTAATATAGGAAAAGGAATGGAACCCCTATGAGTTAGTGTGGCTGTTCATAGCTGAGTATGAGTAACATATTCTATGATGATGAAGAATTTTGACATATTATCACATGGAGAAGTCACAATTATTTTCCACTATTTTTGTACATTACTTTCAGTAAATTTTATATTCATTGTGTATTATCACATATGATTCAATATTATAGTTGTGAGATATAACTTATTCTATTTTTTCATCAAATTTTTCATTATATAATATATTAACATATCATGATTTCTAATACATGATGGGTGAAATACATCCCTCTATTTTTTTGATTCAACGGATCTAGTCACAAACCAATGGGGTTTAGAAACACCATTACAGTATGTGAAATTTTTTCTAAGATACTAGTTTTTTTTATCCTAGTTAGATTCATTAAAAATTTGTATCTGAGGCCTCATTTTTCATAGTAATTGGAGGTTAATAGTTAGAAGAGCATATTGATGAGACATGAAAAGTAGTATATGGGGAGTGTTTATCCAGATTTTTCCAAAATGAGACTCATGTTACCATTGTTATTGGTATGTGTTTCACTTGATTTTGAGTATTGAAGCGAATATCAATTTTTACTTTGGGGTTTTACATTTCAAAATTATATTTTCAGATTGTATGATTTTTTCTTCCTTTTTTTCATGTAATATAGAGTGTCATCAAGACGTCTTTTTAGTATCCCCGACATGATTAGCCACCAGTAATGTGTTTTCACTCTCAGTGAAACTGACCATAGTCGTGCCTCCGAGAATTCCAAATACTACCAACAAGTAGATATGGATTAAAAAAGGTATAGTGGGGAGGCTATAACCTATGTAATGATAATAATAATAATAAATGTAATATTTTGTAACATGTAACAGATGTAAAAGGAACTCATCAAACATGATTCATAACCTCTAATGGAGGAAGCACAGTCAATACCATATAAATTCAAGAAATAAAAAATAACCAAATGAAAAGGAATGTAAATAAAAAATCAAATATTCCCAATCGGTGATTTTAGCACTACTAAAAAAGAAAAAATAAATTCCATATTAGGCCCAATATATCGTTATAAAAAATAATGCCTCCAAGGGTTGATCCACACAATTCATACATATATATAATATTGATACATAAAAAAACTCAATCTTAGAATGAAATCAAGCTCTCGTTCCAAACACCATTAATGAATCTATAAAGATCCATGTCATGAGGCTGATCCATTACATGAATATAAATTCATAATTTATACATGCATCTAGAATGAACCGTATAGGGGTGACAATGAGTCTCAATAGGATTCAACCAAATATTATATACCTAAGATATGTTTTTAAGTAGATTGAAAATAAATAAAATTAAATAATCACATGAACATTAAATAATAAAAGGCTCCCATTATGCTCCATTACCACCAGGGAGTGTTCACATGGCTTAGCCAATGTCATAGACACTGGATAGGAAAGGATCATTATCCCATGACCCATGGTATACACATATGTATCCTTTTATATGTGAAAACTTAGTTTATAAATTAAAATTCATAGACACCTCATGACAAACCAACAACTCATGTTTTAGATCATGTCACTTACATACCAATGGACCACCCAAACAAACATTTTTTATCCGACAGACCAATGTTGAAAAGCACTTTTCGGCCTATGGCCCAACATCGGTTGGTACAACAATATATGTCCTCAAATAAAATCCTTGTCGGCCCATGGAAGGATGTCCAAACGAACTATGATCCCCATAATCCTATATATGTCCAAAACCATGGCCTCAATCATTCAATGAATCATCCCCCAACTATTCTCCTCAATGCTACCATATGATGGATCCTCATGTTCCATATTGATTTCATTGATGATCACCGAGAAGCCTTTTCTGAAGATGCACTAATGGGGGACCCTACCCACACAATTGTTCCAAGCCACCTCATCAATGGTGTCATCATTGGTGCATAGAACTCAATTATGAAATTTTTCAATCAAAGGTGAGATAAATAAATAATTAACAACGTAACCCCCATCAGCACTAGACCCTTAAGACCCTAAAATAGTTTAATTAGGTCTGATGAACTCACTATCTAATATCATGGCATATTCCAAAGCCAATGGACATTCCACCTCAATCCAATGTCAACAACAACAAATCGTATCGTCCAAACCACTCAGGAAAATTAGTGACATGCCCAACAATGTTGAATAGTTTTCTATTCCATATCCATTTTTTGGTCAATGCCCTTCCTGAACCTAGGTTCCATGAAATTTATGATAAGAATTTATATATAAATAATTAACATTCAAAAAACATGAAATCCAATAATTTTGAATAGTACATCATAGTTAAAATATAAAGAGTCAATTATATTTAATCATATTGAATTTCATTTAAAAAAATTTATGATATAGATATTAAATGCCTTGAATTTTAATAACCATAAAAAATAAAATTAAAAATTCAAATTAAGTGATATTTACACCTAAAAAATTTACCCCAAGGATAGAAGGCCTCTAACCTAGCCCCTCTCAAGATGATAATCAATTGGGAATGCCCAAACTCGTCCCATGGGTCTCATGGTCATATTGTTATGAAGAAACAAGCTTAAGTGGGTCTCAATTAAAATATGGAAATGCATTCTTAAAGACAAACCACAAAACCATTGCGAAAACATAATATTCATTATGCCCCACCTAAATTGGGCTGGTAGACTTAAGCACTTCAAATATCATTCTCCAATTATAAGAGGATCAGAGTAGATCTCAATTTCTATCAAATTCCCTGATATTGACCCATATGGAAATAAAAGTACGTGATGAGAATGATATGTAAATATTTGTCTTTATAGAGTATAGCCTTTCCGATTCGGTTAAATATCACCAAATGGGTTGAAGAATAGATCAAAGATGAGCGAGATTTCTCAAATCCTATAAATTAGTGGAGGTGGAGGTTTCCTAATATGAATTATTTTACCAAGGAAAAAAAGAGTATAAATAACAAAAAAAAGTAAAAAAATTAAAACATAAAAAATGTTCCCAATACATAGAACATGGTTTACTCAAATGTTTTTCCAAAATGTGCATAAAAAATTTGAGATATAGTCTACAGGTACTTCCTATGTGGTAGAACCCTTGCGATATTCCCCATAGATTTACTAACCTTGTGGATGCATCTACAAGAACAACATAGAAACATGAACTAACATTGACCCTAATTGCATGGTTTATCCAAAAAAATGTAGCCATTCAAAAATGATTGACACAATTACCTGGAAGTGGTTACATCTTTTACCCAAAACAATGTTCCCTCGTCTGCTATTCAAAAATATTACATTTCGCCTCTGATTCTCCTAAAACCATTTCTAAAAACTTGATGCTTCATTTAATGATTGAGACTGTTGTAAAATAAAGATACAATAATATTGAAACTCCTGTAATTGATTTCTGACCAATGATATAGAATACGACATAGCCATTAATTGAAAAGATCAAATTTGAATTTTTTTACTACACATCTAGAAAACCTGGGATGTAACAATCTTACGACCATAATATAGCTCATCATCAATGAAAAAAATGAAACATATAGTTCACATGACACAAATGTACATCTAACAGTTTCTATACATGTGGAACTCCTGTGATACATTGTCTTTATGGAACCACACCAGGTGATACTGATTCTCTATCTTCACCCATCATTGTCTCACAATGCATTGGTTCCCTCCTCATTCCCCAGAACGCATGTCACAATGTGGTCATACATATCCAAAAACTCTCAAATAAATCTTGGTGCCTCGAACCTAAATCCAGAACCATGCCACAATGGTTCCTAGATACCTCACACCTCATGTAACATGCATTAAAAAATTCACATGTTTCGATAACAACAATCAATTATCACATCCACTGATTCTTAGAAGGGAACACATTGCGCCACACCTCAAATATACATATCACACACCTGAAAAGATTAAAACCAACTTGAATGTGTCTATTCATTCCAAATATGCATCATTCACACATCGTGAACCCATAAAGACATTTTTCAACAATCCATTTTGATGTATACGAAATGAAATTATGGCCAAACCCATGGTGTGAATTTGATTATTTTCATCTATCATGCCATCCCTACCCATTGAATCTCTATTGAATACACATGAGATGAAGTTCAACTTACTAATGTCTAACCACCATATGGTTCTTATCCATCCACCATCTGCTGAACCTTGTGTAGTGTCCAACTAAAACAATCACAACTTACACATTCAATTTATCCTTAGTTACCCTCACATTGTACCGATACTTAACATGCCATATAAGACTAATTCTTCCCCTGAACCTGATCACTAATTTAATGAGAAGTCATCCTATAGAACATAATAGGATTATCGACATACCTTCCTTCTCGTTACTTCATTGGATTCCACTCGCACTGAATTTGAACAAGTATTGGCATCCCACAATGAAATAAAATTGTACAAGACCCACTCTGATTTTTTCTAGATGAGTGCATGGTCAAAATTTTATACTAGAAACCCTCTTGGCATGATTATTTTTCATCAAAATTATCACCACTAAAGTATCCTAAAATTTCTTTCAGACTCGAGTATGACATATCCATAAGATTTCCCCTGGAAATGAGAACTCGATTCACTACCACGTTGAATGAGACCAATCTAATGGTGCTTACCTAGAACCAACTGGAATGCCATAAACCATCTTTGAAGTGCCTAACCTAGGAGTTGTCATCAATTAAAATTCCTTTAGAGATGATAGAAATATTAGTGAATTTCGTTACATATTCTATGATGGACATGCCACAACAAAGATGTCTTAAGATATCTCATGCCCCTTTATCCCTTAGTATCTATTTAAAAAACATCACAGAGAATCCTTCATAAAAATATTTACATGAAAACCCCTCTTGTAATCTAGCATGAATATGTGCATCCCACTATAACATGCATGGTATCAAAATAATATTGGTTTCAACATAACACTCCTTTCTAGAGGTGTATCTAGCTAATCAAATATCATATGTATGATCTCATCAGTTCTCTTCCACCATTGATCCACCATCACCTGGAAAAAATGGAGGGTACTAGTCCTAGAACTCCAACATAAGATATATCATCTATTGATAAACTTGATGATCACATTATTCAATTCTATAGAGAACCCTCACCAAGCTTGATCAATTTTTTTCATCAAACCACAACCCAAATAATGTTATATATAAAAGCTTCCATGCTGGTATTGGAACCTATACCTGAGCATTTACATTCTCTTCTTGGACATCAGGGGTATGAACCTACTCTTGCTTTTATAGAGCTGATCCATCACCTACCTAATTCTATAAATGATCTATCCTAGAAGAACCCATTGAATAACATTAATGGTCAGATAGCCCATATTTAAATATATCAATTGAAGGAATTTTAGTAAAATGTTTTCTTTAACTCCCTACCATTGCACATCCTACCACAACCATGCCCTTTATAATCTCATCCTCATGGATTACGATCCCCAGCTCAATAGAGCCATGCATCAATAGTAGCAAGGTCTAGACACTTCATCATAACCATTGTTGCCTCATACTTATTGCCGAGTCACCTAACCAGGGGATAAAAATCATCCAATGCATTGTTACCTTCCTGATAGTATAAGAGTCAGTCATATTTCTCACATCGAGTTATATTTATGTACACATAAAATATTATATATCACATAATAGTTCTAAACCATGGGGAATATAAAGATTCATATGATGGAATTTTACATTAAAAATTAATTTGTTGTCTATGACATGGTGTAATAATTTTACATTTGATTCATGACAATGTAAGATTGAAATACACTAAAATGTTCCTATCATAATCTGAAAAAACAGGTGATCAATCAATTAATTATCGGGTCATGGTTCAAAATATGAAATACCTCAACAGACCATGGTTCATATATCACAATATATTAATTATGAAATTCTAAATAATTCAAACATCGAATAAATCATATAAAATGTAAAATCAGAAAAATGGAATGGAATTCCCCCTAGATACTTGATCTATTAATTATACATGAGGATAAATTAACACTATAACATGTTCCAAATCATTTTTTACATCACATATTTTTCAAAATGCCATATCCAAAATAGAAATACCTTAAAAAAGGTAACAAAAACCCCTTGGATACCTTGTGTAGCATCCCCAATAAGAGTAGAAAAGTGAACAGTGCTATCAGGATGGCTGCCACTATCCTTGGGCACACATTTTCGAAAGAATATAGATGATTATTATTTCGGAGGGAATAAATGAGGTATATATAGGTGGATAAACCCCTTTTTAATGAAAATGATACTAGTTTTATTAATAATATATGACATGCAATGAAGGTAAATGAGACTCAGAAGACTCAAACTTGACCCACCATTGGTGGAAACATAATAAATACTTGATAATTATAGGATCAAATAAATAAAAGAAGAATAAAAATTGAAATAAATAACCCATAATTCCAAACACACCGCATGTACAACAACTAAAGTCGGAAAGTAAAAAAGCATTTTCTATCAGACCCAAAATGTCAATATAAAAAAGAGGGTCTCCAATGACAGACTAGTAAAAGACATACATAAATATTATTTTGATAAAGGAAATAATCAGAAATATAATCTATATATAGGAATGAACTCATGGTATAGTGATGTGCTCCATGTATCTGGCTACAAAGATCCACATTTTGAGGTTGATCCTTTACCGGAACATAATTTCATAAAGTCTACATGGGTCCTGAAGGACCCACGAAGGGTGTAAGAATGAGTCTCAGAAAAATTCCAACCAAGGTTGTATAACTAAAATAATTGTTTACGTATATGTGAAATATTAATAAATGTAATGCAGGACATGTACACTAAATAAACAAATATTATTATAGTTCTCCACAACCATCAGTGGGTTATCACATTCCTCGAACAATTCTATAATTAGAAGATAATAAAGGTTTATTGGTCCATTAGCTATTGTATTATCCATTGTCACATAGGCCTATTGAACCCTATAGTTACCCCTCAATATTCACTATCATCTCATTCCATCCCGATACCTCATTTCTCGTATCATGTCATCGATGTACTAAAGGGGAAACCCAACACAATTAACATGTCCCTTGGACCTAGTCTAAATGAAATATTTCACCCAAGTCCATAAATATGGAGGGATAATGATAGATATCATCAATAAAAATCACTATTATCCCATTGAACAATGACTCGAAGAATAATTATTTCATCATTCAAATATAACTCCAGTCACATGATTTCAATCACATCATGCCTCATCCCACAACCTTTAATGTAAATTTTTACATCTGAAGGATCCCCACCATCCATTTGAATTTCAATTTCATTCACCCCCAAAAAATTTCATATGTTCTTTACTAAGGGCCCATACCCACAGCAGCGGTCAAAATCCCCTCATCAATGGAGTCATACACTGCACACATGCCTTAATTTAGTGATCTGTACATCACTAGTTTGGGAAAAACACCAAATAAATACCTTAATATATGTCAATGATGTATCCTAATTCCCATGTGACCAAGTAACAAGTCACCAATGACCATTCCATCCACTACATGGGACATGGCCAACCCAATGGCATAGGCATGTAATTTCAATGTCTATAAATACATATCCAATGTTCAAACACAATGAGAAAATTCTGAATCATGACCAACTAGATTATATAATCCCCTAAATCTTGATGGCCATGACATCAAAATTACCCTTTCTATTCTCCTCACAACCCCTTGGGTCCATGAATATTATCGCAATAATTTATATAAAAATAATTCCTTTTTTGTGAACAAGAAATTCAATGATATTAAACTGGACATCCCAACTTCAATATGAAAATTAAATATTATTTTAAAATATTGAATTTAATTATCAAATAAACATAACAATTCAGAAAATTGGAATTGAATTTAATTGATTTAAATAACTAGGTAAAATCAATTTAAATAATTCAAACTAAATGAAATTGACAACCCTTGTAAATTTCCCTAAGGAGAGAGTTACTCTAGCCCAACTTCTCACAAGTGAAAAAGAAAATAGGCATTCCCAATGGATTCCCATCGGTATAATTATAAAATTGATATGAATAAATATATTTTAATGGTTCTCAATCAAAATAAAAAAATGAGTACAATAATCAACATACACAAAATGAACATAAAAACTAATAGAATGATATGCACCAGCTACCTAGGACATGTAAACATAGTCAATCTAGTTATAGAACTATAATTCAAAGTGGACCTGTGTAAATATGGGTATATGTTGATAGCAATGAAATTTACTAGGATAAAAATAAATGTGCATGAGGTGAATGATAAAAGAAGAATCGTATAGGGTGACGCTATCCATACCAATAGGTTTTTATAGCACCAAATTGATTGAATAATATATAAATAACAATGGATATAGTTCATATCTGATGAAAGAGTAGAGAAGGAGGGTTCCTCTTGTGTAGTTTTTGACCAATGGATAAGAAATAAGGTTTAATTAATGAAAAACAAAGAAAAATAAATTAAAAGAACACCCTATACAAGTTTCATAGTTTACTCGCATCATTTTAAAAACTCTGTTAAAACCTTGTGAGATACAAATCATAGGTCATACATATGTTGTGGAAATCATGCACCATTATTTAGGTCTTGAAATAACCATAAAAACCCATGAAGAAGACTCTACAATATCTTCAGAGACACTCACACTGTCATGCTTCCTCTACTAATAGTTTAGCTAAACATTGTTGTATTTAAAAAATTATTTTCATTATTACATGAAAGGGGCTCCATATTTTACCGAAAACCATGTTCCCTAACTTTCAATTCCAAATACATGCCATTCAGCCTCTGAGGCACCCCAAAACCTCATTTGAACAATTGAGGATAGTGTAATATCATGAGTCTCATATAAAAAAGATATATTGTGAATGTAAATATCTCAATTGTGTTATGGTAAATGGTATAGAAAATAGCATCACCACAAACTGAAAAGATAAAATTCGGAGTGGTTTGTGAACCGAATGAATAACCTTTTATGTTACATCTACCATTGGTTTCAAAAAAGGGTGAATGAAATTATACGAAATAAAATACTCATTTGGAATAGAATATTATAGAGGATATTGTGAGATCAGTTCATGTTGTGGATGAAAACATACTTTATATTCAGAATGCATTTACTGAAGGACATTTTAGGGAATATAAGGAAAGGGACTTATTATGAGTAATCCTACATGATAATACCCATTAATTTAAGGGTACCAATGAACATCAATATTTTAATGAATTTGTATATATAATTGAATATATATTTAACATTCTAGATACAACTTACGTTATTAAGGTAATGTGTTAAACGTATAGACTGGAGGGTCCCAATAAGGAAAAGTCGGTTCTATGTAATGGTGGAGTGGATCATGATATTAGATTGAAAGGTATTCTTTACAATTTTTATTATTATTATTTACATAATGAATCATATAATAGAAAATTCACTGGACTTTTTCTCTGTGTAGTATAGAGAGTGTTTATCATTTGGGAACACTAATCGGTTTCTAGAGCCATTTCATTTCTCTTTAGAACTTCTAAATAATGACCAGCTTAAAAATCAGGAGTGTATATAGAGTTTCAGATTGGATATCATACACATGTATTTATATTGAATCTTTATCCTATACATATATAGTATACATATTAGTTCATTCATAGAACAATATGATATGATATTTTGGATATTATTCCACTTCTCTTCCACTATGTGCATGCATCAGTGGAATGCATGAAAAGAAGAGGTTGTGGCCTGATCCTTGAGGGGGTGTTGGAGGTTGTTATCAACTATGGGTGTCCTTTTTAACATCAACTATAACCATTATTATATCCTTAATTTACTATAATTCAAGGAACTTCATTTAAAAATTGGAATTTGAGTCCCTCTATAGTGATGATGTGAAATGTTTGTCGCTTGTATGACCATCTACAGACGTTTTATCAAGCAATATTAATTCCTCATTATGGTGAAGGATCATCCCATAATATTTACACGATGTTTCAATTAGAATATTCAATTTCCATAGAGATACATCACAATTCATCAAATGTGTAGCACCTTCCCATAATGGAGGAGTTTCTAACAGAGGCTTCCATAGGTTTGGTGACAATGAGAATTATCATCTTTATCGAAACATATTTTGTGACTATTTTTTCATTCAAGTGAATATAAATCATGTATATCTTAATGAGTTTTATATTTTTTCTAGAAAATGTCTTTTTATTAAATCTTCTATAAAATTGCAATAGTTCCCCTCCCCTCAATAATAAATGGGAACCCTACCTTTCTATTCTTCACACTATGTTATAGTATATATGATGAAAATACCCTACCAATATAACTTTAAAACATTAATATTCACATTATCTATGTTAATTTATTCTAAATAGACAATTTATATTATCTTTAAGAAGACATTTAATAGACATATTTCAAAGAAGTGGTAATAACCTAAATCAATCACATTTTTAGAATTCATTATTGTCGTCCTAAAATTTTTTATATATATCATATATTAGTAAATTAATTATCCTAAATATACCTAATTTAATTATTATTATTTTGAAACAATTTAAATTCATCTTTGTTCCATAAAATGTGATGGGAAGGTATTGTTTATTCCTATGTATGGATTATCGTCTCCATGTAGCAATATAATTCAGTTTCCATTACAATTTTTCAAGAATGGTTATTATTATCGTTTAACATTTTAAATTTTAAATTTATGAAATAATTACCCTTTTATGATTATAATAACATATCTACATTCATACCACACAAAGAGTCGGAAAATGATAACATCACTCATGCATCATTATAGACAACCACCTGAACAAAGCAATGTGATTTGTTTTTTTTATAATTTTATGGTAAAAAGTAATTTTTTAATGATTACATATGATATATATTATAAAATAATTATTTTTAATGGTGAAATGTTATTTTTATTTTATTTTTTTGATCCTTAAAAAATTGATATTATTGTTCATATGTATGTACGGTTTACTATCTCCATGAATGGTGTATCTTATTTATCTATATCTAAAATGAATGATTGAATTTACATATATATATAATTAATATATTTTTTCTATCTAACAATTAAAATTATATAGATGATTGAACCATGATCATATTAAAATGATCCAAACTGTCAAACAAAAATATACATTAAAATTGAAGTAGATATCACCAAATAAATTATTTTAATAAAAAATTATTAATAAATGGGTGATAAAAGAATACTATTCAATAATTTTTGGTATTATATTTATTTAATAAATTTACAATAAATCAATATTTATAATACTGGAGGTTTAATTATGTAAGAAGTAATTCAATCCTGAGTTAATTTATTTTCGTGTCACTTTTATTTCCATGAGACACATTCCATATTCAAAACATGTTTCTTTTTTTCTGAATATAACAATTGTGGTTTACTTATATTATTGTAATTATTTAATATAATTTATTATTAATATTCATGTATGGTCACATATAGTTATTTCTTTCATGGGACTTATGATTCAAATTATACAACCAATGTAAGGGATTTATGTTACAATTTTACTATTTATTCATATTGTTTATGATTAATTTACCAAGGATGAATTATTAAGATAAAAATATCCAGAAACTCGGGAATTTATTTATCCTCTTATTTTATCTTGATATTCACATTTTTCATTTAAATTTACTCTATTTATGTACTCAATCATGGAAATATATATTTTCTAGGAAAATAATTTTTATATCTCTCTTGGAAAAAATATATTCTCTTATATTTCAATGTATTTTAAATATATATTCAAAAGTTGATTCAATAATCTATAATAGTTTTCTAAATTATTTTTTAAATACATTTTAATTTTTAATAATTTTAGTAAAATAAATAATTTTTTAGTTTTTAAAATGATTGATTTTTTCCAATTTTATAAAAATGTAAATTGAATATTTTTTAAACCATTCACATCATGGATTATATATCATACTATCCTGAATGGTCAATTTATTTAAGAATAAATTATTATTTGTTATTTATATTCAAAGGAATTTTTAATGAAATTATACGAAAATATTTTATAATTTGATTATGTTATTTCAACGTGAAAATGGTATTTTCCATAAGAAATATTCAATGTGATAGTTAAAAGAATTTTAATCTAAGAAGACATCATTTGATGTAGATAATTGCTACTTTGGGGGACAATCCAAGGACACCATCATTATTTTTTATCATGATGCTTTATGATTATTATGACAATAGGTTTTTTTAAAACCAAATGTTTAATGGGTTATATAATTTTGAAATGTATTGATTCCCATTTCATTTTTTTTATGACGAAATTATTATTTTATGATATTGTGGAACAAATGTGTATGATTTTAATTATTTCATTTGTTGTATATGAGTAATATATCTATATAATTAATTTGTAAAATATTGATATATCTGGAGATAAATAGGTCAATAAAGGGGTGTTAACCAAGTTCATTTAGGGGCTCTACTCACTATGGATGTCTGGGGAGTGAACCATGACAACTATGATGATTTTGAGAGTTAACCCAAAACATATTTTTTTTATTGAACGGTTCATATTATGATTGATTAAGGTGTGAACCAAATCTATTATGATAGTCCTAGAATTCATCCTTAACTACATTTGAAATTATTTCTTCTACTTATATGTCTTCCAAAACCTAATATATTATTCCAATGTTATCCTCTCATGGATAATATTATTTAATTAATTTATGATTATTTTATTATGAACCTCAAAATTTTTTTCAATGATCATGTTAATGTTATATTATATTTAGATTACTGTTTTAAAATGATATGATAATGTTATGTTTAAGTTATCATTTTTCTGTCCCTTGATTATCCTTATCTAGCATCATATGTCACCCTATGTTTTATTCCATTAATTAAGTTATAACAAAATTTATTAAGTATTATTTTTATATAAATGATTTTAATTATATATTACCTAATGGAAAAATTGTAGTTAATTTATAAACCAATTATTTATGTCTCAATGATTCCAAAGATACTAAACCTAAACTTTTAATGCATGTAATATTATTTTAGGTAATTAATATTCTTATAATAATATGAAATATCTATGTATGAAAAGTTTTAGTCACCTTATGGATTCTAAAATATAATCAGATAAAAAACATTTTTTGGGAAATATGAAAATAAATAAGATACCAAGAGAAGAAGATAGTTTTCAATAAGTCGTACCTATTGAAACATCATATGTAAAATTGATTGATTATCAGATGAACACCAATTAAGATCCCACCTATAAAATGATGAGATAATAGGATGAGAGGGATAGATTGAGATCCTTACCAACTGTCTCAAATGAGACTGCCATTTCATTTAACTAAATTTTTATTCAAATTATTAAATTCGAAATGAAAAAATAGAGGATATGTGGAACTAAAATAGTCTATCCCATGTACACAGTGACTAATGGGTACTCGCTATGTGTTCATATACAAGTAAGTTTCCCCTCAATGGATTATTGACACTCTTATAAGAACACTATTCCAAGTAGTATCTAACTACACAAAATTTCTTTTTTTTCAAGTACAGTTATCTTCCACCATACCCAAAATCCCTAAACATATCATTGGTCCTTCACCTACACCTCAAACAACTCAATGATTACAACCTAAACATGATCCATCCAAAGATAAATCAAAAATAGATCATGTAAAAACTATTGTTGTCCAGTTTTTTATTTAATTTTTAATATATAAAAACTCTTATAATTTATTTTAATATTTCATTCACATAAATAGAATAATATTTTTTTACCAATGTTGGTTAGAAAAGGACCCATCCCAATGTGTATGGTAAAATATCGTAACAATTATCTTTACTTCCCATTCCATTATTTAATCATCTTCTAATTTTTAAATATTATAAAACTATTTCCAAATATAAAAAATTTTTATTATTCAATTATAATATAAATTTTATCATTACAAATTAAAAATAATTGTTTTTTATAAAAATAACTATTTTTGGCCTATATAACTTATTATAATGATGTTTTTTTAAATCATTTTTTCTTCTAAATGGATGGTTCTAATAAATCAATTAATGGTTTCATATAAAATTTAAAATTCATATTAAAATGTCATTCATATCTTGGAAATGGTAAATAATAAAAAAATAAAAAAAATAAATGAACTCATTCACCATCAGTAAAAACGACTAAATAATCCTATCAATGTACAGTAAAATTATAACCATAAGAAATGATTATTTTCAAATTAATTATTATTATTTGAATAAATATTAAATTTAAAAAGTAACCATATAAACTTCATTACACCAATTGATATGTGGACACTTTTTATAAAATTGATAGCCATAACTATTGAATCATAATGATATTGGACAAATGGATTGATCAAACCCATCTAACTGATGTGAGTTGACTAATGTAAACATATTTAAAAAACTGATTATAATTTATGATATAGAAATTAGTAATATTATAAATTATTTAATTATATTTTTTAATTTTACTATTCATTAGTTTTAGGAGAATCCATTTGAGTCAATATTCTAGGTAAGGGGACATCATCATATTCATTTTTTGATATATTGGTAAACAATATTTATCACTTTTTTATACCCATATTCATCAGATATTATTCTTCCATGTGATTTATATACCTTTGTGTGTTTTTGAGTGTTTCCATATTTTATAAAAAGTTTATTTTCTCGTTCTATTATTTGAAAAAATAATTTATTTTTATTTCCAGGTAAATCATATCATTAAATTTTTCATGACGATGGAAATATTTATTTTTATTCATTATTTTTAGGTATCATTTAAAAAATAAAAATAGAATCACATGGTCTCAATATAAATAATAATTTCAAAATTAATTATTCTAATTGATTTCCAGTTTAATTGAAAATGATATTCCAATGTTTCATTTTTATGACTATTTTTCCATATCAATTAATTTTTTTATGTGGTTCCATATAAATCATAAAAATGTTATTTTATATATTTATTTAGTATTAATTTCTATTTATTTTCTTTAATTTTATTATCTATATCTAATATTTTTTTTATTTACATTTTTTGGGTATTTATATTTGTAATCTCAAATAATCAGGATATACCATAGATTAAAAAATTTATAATGTCCTTAATTGAAATATCATTACTATTTGAATCATTTCTGTTCTTTATTATATTTTATATTAAATATTATATGTATACATGTTTATTGGGGAATAATAATATAAATGTTATTTACATCAAAATTATTTTATCCAATATTTGGAATTCCACCATTAATGAGCCTGTAACTCAAATGCCATCAAATCTATAAATAATTATATTCTAAATCTCCATTTATTTTATGTACATATCAATTTTTTATGTCATCTCCTATATAACTAATATTAAAAAAATCATTGTACTCCTTTATTTTTATTCTTATTTTTATGATATTACTTACCATGTATCATTTTTTATGGATTAATAGCATATAACTAATTGTTTTTTATAAGGAATATCTCATGAACTAGATCCTTATCCCAGTTGGTGAGTACTCGGCAAGCGCATCATTGTGACCCGAGTTCAAAAATGTGTGGAGACATATTTCTGGGCAGCAATGCAGTTCTGTAGCAGAACTGTACCAGGTTATATTCGGCACTATAGCTAATGGAACTATTCATCCATTTTGGATTTCGAACCACTGATTTGGTCCTCGAGTCCTTTGAGGACTTAGAGCCACCCAATGCCTTTGGGACAGTAAGTCATTCAGGCCACCTCAAGGCCTTCGATCCACCTCAAGGCCTTCAGGCCACTTGAATTTTGGGATTAATTACCAGACAGACTCTAAAAGGAGATGAATCTAGATGGGGATCAGAGCAGGGAAATTCTCCAGAGCATATGCTAAGATGATTTTTACAAAGTGATGGTATGGCATTACCATCTAGACCAGCCCACGCTTTTATGGTAAGTCTAACCGAACAACCAATTGGAAAGGTGGAGATTTGAAATCACGATGAAGAAGCTAGGAGGATGAGTTCCAAGTATAGTCTGTGTAATTTCAAAGGCCTACAGGTTATCTAATCTTTAAAGACTATGTGCCTTGTAAAGGCTCCACCTCATCCCTTGAAATAGGGTTATCAATAATCAATAAAAAAAGGACATCAGGCCATTCGGGTGAAAAGGAGTCTCTCACTTCTTATATTTTTTAAAAATACAAGGATTATAAATAGACAACAAAAATCATATATGATATAGTAATCAAAATAAATACCATATAAATAATATAATATATTAATTTCCTTTATTCATTTTTGGAATTAATGGTTTTCTAAACTATCAATCTAATCATTTAATTTATATAAACTGTACAATTTTCTTAATTGAAATACATTTAGTGGAATTATTATGTTCCATCCCTTAATAATATTTTCACAATTTTATTAAACTTCTTAAAAAATTAGATATCAATAAATAATAATATTTCTTCAATATTTTAAAAAAAGTATACTTTTAGGAACAATAATTAATATCTTTACCATTTTAAAAAATTTAGTAATATGAATCATCAAAAAGATAATATGATCAATATTTTTGTTATAGATATTTTTTGGTATTCCTTATTTTATAACCTCTACATAACATCAATTGGGAAAAAATTATTCCATTTTAATTCTATTTTGGATATCTATATTAATTATATTAACTCAAATATTATTTGATGTGTATAAACAAAAATATTGATAAAGAAAAAATCACTCTCCCTAATTCATTACTTTTTAATCAAGCTATCTATTACTTATCTATAAACATATATCATTAATATTAATCAATACTTTAGTGTATAATATATAGATTTAAATAATATCTTTTAGGATTACTTGTTTCAATTCTTGTAAATTTTTATTTGATGATTATTTTCTACCCTATATTATCATGAAAATATTTTCTTTCATGATTTAATTTTTTATTTCCAATATATTAAATGGAACTCTATTATCTTATTATATATTCTTGTATTCATGGATTGATATATATATTTGATAATTTTCATGTGTATCCATTTTATATAGACTCATAATATATTATTTAAATACTTGTATTGTACAAAAATTATTTCACTACTAGAATGGAGAGCTATACCAACAGTTTGGTGCCAACGGTTTTAGAAAATCGTTGGCATATGTGTATTACAGACCTCTTCCCCAACAGTTTCATTAAACCATTGGGATATCTCACTATTGGAAAACTTTTACCAATGGTTTATGTAAACCATTGGGAAAGCTTGATTTCAACCAGCTTTTACCAATGGTTTACATTAAACCGTTGGCATATCTAAGACTTTTCCCAACGGTTAAACAAAACCGTTGGGAAATCTTGACATTCAACCACATTTTCCCAACGGTTTAGTAAAAACGTTGGGAATGCTTCATATCCCAACAGTTTTTAAAAACTTTTGGGAAAAATTCTCTCCAAATACAGTGAGCCCGAAATTCTCTCTTCGTGCGACTGCAGCCCTAAAATTTATTCTCTCCCGACGCTCTCTCCTTACGAGTATTGGAAACTCCATCCATCCTCTTCAATCAAACAACTTTTCTGTTAAAGACATCAAATCTGTAAGTCCTACCTCAGTTCTAATTTTCTTCATCTATCTTTTCTATTTTCTATTTTTTATTTGACCTAAATGTGAGCGATATCTCTATACCCAGATTGAGAAACTCGTTCCACTTGATAGAACCATCTTAAATCAAATAATTTTATAGTTCTACACTCTAAATCTGTAAGTACTACCTTTGTTTAAATGTTTTTCATCTATAATTTACGTTTTCTTTTTTAATTTGGTATAAACCTTTTTGTGATGTTTATGGCATGGAATACCCAACAAGTGCACTTTGATTTGTTTTTTATCTTTCTTCAATACTTATGATTCATGATTGTATGGATCAACATTATTTGAAGTCTACATAGCCAATCCTTTCCTATATTTATTGAACCATATGAACCAATGGAGGTGCTTGTGAGATGTATCCCCACTCAAAGATGATAAAGAGTTTGTTTAGTCATATTGTATCGAGTTATGTAATGGATATAAGTATGCTCCACATGAAGTGATTGTGGACGGTTGGCGTAGTGGCGTAGGTGGTTTTCCATTTTTTAGTGGGGTGATATGGTAGTAACTATGGACATTAGTTTAGTTCAAAAAATGGATATGTGTTTTGTATTTATAGTTTTTGTTTAAGGAATAATGGGAAGGTTACTGATATTGAGGATGAATTGGATGTTGGTTGGGTGATGGATTGGAATTGTGATGTTGTTTGGATTGGGTTTAGATAATTTTCAAAGAATTATATGGGGATTTCCTCTCTTTAACAAAGTCCCCCTCCTCCTGGATCATGGACACCCCCCTCTTGGACCCTAGACACCCCCCTCCTGGAACTTGCACAGCCCACCCCCTCTTTCTTGAAACTTGGATAGCCACCCCCTCCTGGACCCTGGACAACCCCCTCCAGCCTCCACCCAAGACCTTGTATAGTCCCTCCTCCATCCTCCACCCAGGACATTGTATAACCCCTCCACCCTCCTCCATGGTCCCCGGACAGCCCCTAGACACCCCCTAGATAGCCCCCACCCTCTTCCTTGGACCCCAAACAGCCCCCCCCCCCCCCATACATCCCCCCACGCTCCTCCTCGGTCCCCGAAAAGTCCCCCGGACAGCCCCTATACAT